>JBAGKK010024945.1:0-11261 GCA_037177015.1 Euceroptres primus | reverse complement strand
ATATTCAGCAGACTTGCTCTGGATCATAGAAAATTGGCGGTACTCGTTTTATGTCCGCATGTGATTCGTAGTGTTTTTAATACGATATACTATTAGCAACGCATCTCGAATTCTGGGGTGAAGAGGCGGATTGTCCTTTTTCTTAGTCCTGCATACGAATCACCGCTTCATCAGTTTCGCCAGACTGAGTCCTCATTTGCATCCAGAGTTTAGGTTCCGAGTACGTCAAGCTTGAGATGAAAACTCTAAAACTTGGACGGCGAAATAGAAAGTCGATAAGCAAAAGATTTTACAGCTCTTAAGCATTTTAATAATATTCGTCCAAAACCTTTTCCACAAAAGAAATAAGATATCTGTGAGACCTACTACTGACTATTGTATTGCCTAAAAATTTACCAGATACTGAAAACCAAAAAAATCACTGAACAAATAATAATCCGCACAGCTTTTCGAGAAAAGAAAGTTACATTCAAGTCCCTTGTACGTGGGGAGAATATGAGAATTAGATGTATGATGATAATCGGGGTGGAAATGCAGTTACTGTTCTTTATTCCGTCGATTTGATACAAAACCTGCTTACGCGTATCTTTTTGGGGTCTTATTAATTTAGAGACGACTGTTCCAAGTAAATTCAGTCTGTCGATGATTGATTCGCATCGTCACACGTTCGATATTGCACCAGGGAGTTTGTAAAACTCGCAGACTTAGTTGCGGTCCACACTCAAAAAACAAAAAATTGCCTCGATTTAAGTTCTAAAGTTCGAAGAAAAAAAAAAGAAAAGAAGAAAGGGAAGAGCTTTTCTCTCTCACACGCATTTAACACACCAGTACACCACACTCCATCCAGATCCACGTCCAAAGTCCACAATTTACCAACTTTAGCGCAAGAGTACGCGAACCTAATGACTGATTGACACTCTTAGTTAACTTATGACTCGCGTTATTCACGACGATGGTCCATGCGAAGGAAAGGAAAACAGAGAAAGCTGAATATATCAGCACAGGAATTTTCTACAAGAAAGGAAAAATTCTACTAGGTCTGAATGCAGTAGGCAAAAAATTGGTGATTTGTAAGGAAAGAGTTCAATTCCAGGATTTAAAAAATATTCATTTACCTAAGAAAATTCTTGTTGGCTCTCTAATTTTAAAAAATTTCAACGGATACAAAATTTTTGTCCATCTTTATCAGGGTATGTTTGAAATTTTTCCGAGAAAAAGAGAAAATCGGTTAAGCCTCAAGATAATTTATGTCTCTATTTTACCTTCTTTCTGTCTTTCTCGATGCATTTCTTTTGAAAAAGATCATTTAGTAATTGCAATCTTAAACAGGTAAAACTTTGGTTCCAAAGGTTCCAAGGTCCAAAGTCAAATATGAATAATCAACTCCCGTGTAATTTTACAACTATTTACAATTCTTTTACTTCCAATTAAATTTCTATTTAATTTTTGCATGCAGATTAATGAAAAAAAATTAGTAAATGAAAAATTCCATAAATATTCGACAATCGAAGCAGATTTTTTTATCAAAAAATTATTGGATAATTTAATTACCAATATTCAAACTAAAAATAATCGTATATGTGGAATTGAAAATAGGAAAACACGAATAGGCAGAAACTAAGGAAAAGTGGAGATGTAAAAATGATTCCTAAATGATAGGAGCCGATTTGTGGAAAACCTGCTACTGATCTTGAAATGGGAAAAATATGCTAACCGGAGGTGCAAAAGAACGAATGAAGGGAGGTACATTATTAGAATGCGAGATGTAATAAAGAAGACAGTGATATAGAATAAAAAAATAAACAATGTCTCAACACGATAATGAATGAAATTGTGTGAATGAAATCGTGCAGCAGTCAATCGTTCTCGCTTGAATCCAGCACACGAGAAATAGAAGATGAAAATCTAAAAATCAATGAAAATGAGAAAATGCAAGATCGAATGAATGAACGAAAAAGAGGCTACCCGGGATTTCATTTGCATTCCCGCATTAGTCTCTACGCCTACTATAAATAGATAGACCATATGATAATGTAATACAATTATACACAAAATATAAATAAATAAATGTATATACATATATACATTATATAATATATAATACCATTCAAAAAGGCCAGTGAGCATAAGAGTAGGCTGTGGTTGGAAAAAGAACGAATAAAAAATGATAGTCAAGAACTTTTTTCACAAAATATGAGAATTTTCATATTGAGAGAATTCTAGAATGTGAAAAGAGACGATTCAACCCTTGACTATTAAAATTTCAGACATATTAAGATTTCAGATTCGAGCATAATATTCAAATTTTAAATGTATTTTAATTGTATGATTTGTTCAAGAAAAGGTGCAACGAAATGAAAGGTAAATATTTTGAAGAATAGAACTTGAGAATAAATTCTTTGTTCGTAAATTCGTGTATATATGTGTAATTGTAATAATGAAAAAAGTGGTAGAGAATATTAGTTTTTAAAAACTGTAATGATAACATAATGATCAACAGGGTACTAATATAGTTTTGATATGAAAATTTAAGATCTACTCGTAATTTTCAGAACCATTTATTAGTTATTGTATCAGATTTTAACGTATTAATTTAAGTTACAAAATAAATTCATCACGAAATTGTAATTTTAAAAAATTGATTTCAAAAGAGACACTAATTTATTTTGATTATTTACTTGATTAAAATTAAAAAGGTCGCAAAATTTCCAACTTAAAAAATAAAATTGATTACATTTCACAGAGAATGAATGTCATGATGTGATAAAAGATGAAAAAAATCTCTTATTTTGGAAAAAAGTTCCTGATTATCACTCGAAACGACAGAAAGAGTATTAAACATTGAGTAAGGTAAATTATTTATTAGGCATAGATATGGTATAGGCGAAGGGCATTCACGAAGATTATTTCGCATTACGTTATGCAAATTGAGAAAAATTGTTTGCGCACTTTTGTATTCAAAGTTAAGGAAATTTATATTATCCAAGAATCACAACTCATTTCTTTATTTCATAAAAGGATCACTTTTAATGCCTGCTTATTATTTCTTGGACGAGTCGAAAATATTTTTTTACCCTTTTTATAGACAAGGAAATGGAAGTTTAATTTTACAAATAGAAAAATCTATTTTTATATAATTATTTGTACTAAAAGTGATACATTTGGAAACATTTGAAGAAAAAATTAAAATAATCTAGTTTATCTTCATTATTTAAAATAGTAGTTGTGATTTTTGGAACGCCCTAATGCAATTGAGAAAATTAGACAAAGTTGTTGTGTATTTATATTGTCCTTTAATTCCAAGTTTAATAACAGTATATAATCTTCTTCAGAAGGCAATAAAATTAAAAAAGGAGTGAAAAATTATTTAAAAATTATTGAAAAAATATTGGCAAAAAGTGATTCAAGTTTACTTTTTCGCTGTTAAAGTAACTTGTTTTCCAAAAACTGATTTGCCGATGCTGAGTGTTTGCGAGGCGAGTGTCGCTTTTGACGTAACGAAAACTTCAATGTTTTTCAAACATGATTCAACAAAATTGTACTAAATGAAAAAATGAGTGCAACCATAAAAATGAAAAATATCTATTATTTTTTTTCTGTTATGAATAAGGATGGAATTTCTGTCAATATTAAGTTTCAAGAGTACCAATATTTGTTTTTTACATAAAATAAACCAAATTGTCAAAATTTCAACCTCAAACCAGATTCAGAAATGTGAAATTAACTATTATGAAGTCAAATCCTTTTCAAAGCCTAATCAAAACTTAGTATAATTAGCTTTTTAGAAACGTCCAAATTTAAAAGAAAATATTTAAAAATTTGGAAACTGTAAAAGGAAACGTTGCAATTGACCATAAATTTTCTAAAAATCATATTAAAAATAAAATTTAAGCTTCTAAGAAGATTAATAAAATTTGCGGAAAAACGTTTACTAATTCATGCGCATTTTTCATATTTCATAAGGTTTAATACTTTGGCATTTGCGACATTTCTTGAACAGTTTTTATTCCAGTTTCTTGCCAGAATTACATAGAATAATTAAAATTGATTTCATTTTGCACTCCTCGATTGCTTTTGTGAAAGACGATCGTTTATTACAATATTGAAGATTATTATGGCTATATGTATATTATATAAATTATATATTATATATTACTAGACATTGAAATACTCGTAATAAAGACACGCCGACGCTTCCTGTGAATTCGCTTTTTAATCAATCAACCCATCAACAAATTCCTTTAATATAGATATTTTTTCAATTCAATACTTTTTTTTATTTTTTATCAAAGTAATTAGGTTTTAAAAAGCTAAACGAATTTCAGTGATTCAATTGTTTCTGTCACATTTTTTGTAATTTTTCTCGCAACTGTGAATTTATTTTTTTTTTGCCTATCCAGAAACCAAAAATTTTTTTCAAGATGAAATCTAACAATTCCAAACGCGATAGAAAAGATTGTGGGTTACTTCGTATCGTCTGATATTTTACCATTACTTTAGAAAATTTTTCATTAGAGGAATTTTATTAAACAATCGAATTTTTATAAAGAACTCTTTTTCTGGCGTTACTGTTTCAAACCTTTCAAAGAATTGTTCTTTATTAAAGGCAAGAATGTATTTATTCTTTGATGAAAACTTTTTAAAATATTTTATAATTACCAGCAAGTAATAACTACCTGGGACTTCAAAAATTTCCATCAATTGAATCCTTAAAACTTCACGCTGAGGAAGAATTTCGTAAAGAATTTCATAAACATCCAACTTATGCTACACTTTCCCCTGGGTGTTTCAATATTGCTGGTGAAGTTTCCAACTTCAATGATGGAAAAGCCTTGTGCATGGTCAAGTTCTCTACAAATAAAAATATTGAAAATTAATAAAATTGATTATTGAATTTAAAAACTGATTAAAAAATTTACCTTTTATTCAAATCGTTGAAATAAACAGGCCATTCAACTCTCTGTTGTTGTCGTTGGTAGAAAAAGAAATAGCAGTAAATGGTGTTGCGTTAAAACACTCTCCGAAGAAATAGAAGAATCGAATATATACAAATTTTACTTAAACACAAATGGTCTTGAGATAACTAAAAAATCCTCCTGGATAAATTATATTAAAGGAGCAATCAAAAGTTACAAAGCAGCAAGAGGTAATATCAAAAATTAAAATTTATAATTAAATATTTAATTAAATTTAATTTTAGTTTCCCATCCAATAGAATTGATTCCTGGATTTAACATCGTGATAGCTTCCAGTATACCAATTAAAACTGGTTTATGCAGTAGTACTGCTCTGACTTTAGCAATCTATACTTTTCTCGAAGCAATCACCAACATCTATACAATAAACAATTTCGAAAAAGCCATCGCCTGTAATTTAGCCGAGAAGTTCGTCACGAAAAAATCTAATTTCGTTGGTGAATCTCTGGCTTCGGTTATTGGTTGCAACGAAAAAATATTAGAAATTGATACCAGGACTTTGGAAGTCGCAGAACACAAATGGGATCCTAAAAATATTGAGTGGATTTTCATTCAATTGCCTCACAGCAGGTCAGAATCTTCAGACTATGAAAAGTATTTGGCCCAGTGCAGAGAAATAGCTTTTGCGACCAATATGTCTAGCTTTCGAGATGTGACGATTGAAGACCTATCCAAATTAGAACCATACTTTCCTGAAACTTTCATCAACGTAGCTAAACACATCATCAACGAAAATAATAGAGTCTCTCGTATCGTGAAATTCATCGAAGAAAGAACCTGGAAAAAATTAGGTTTTATTCAAATTATTTAGATTATATTTATACTTCAGATTCTTAAACGAACGATTTTTCCTGCAGGTGAAACTTTATGGGAAAGCTACTTCTCATCTAAAAGTTATGTCTCAGATTATGATTCCGAAGTGGAGAGAATCATGAAAACATTACAAGGCTTGCCTGGAATTTTGGGAGCCAAAGTTATTGGTCATAAATTTGTTGGCAGGATTCTTGTCTTGGTAAAAATATAATTCATATATATAGTGTACTCACATATGAAATCATATATATAGTGTACACACATATGAAAAAATAATTATTTGTTCAAAGATTAATAAAAGATCAATATATTTTATTATTTATTTCACAGGTTCGAAGAGAAGCTGTGGAAGGAATGATTAAAGCTTTGAAAAACATAAGTAATCCAGAATATTACATTCTTCAACCAGCCTCAGGAGTAAAAATATTATATTCTGATGAATATGTATTATGTAAGGGTAAAACTTGTTCTGAACACGCAAAAATTACTGCAAAATACCATCTTGGAACCACAGAATCATTCTCACATTATTACATGCATCGCAAATCTTTGTGATCTGAGACTTGACGTTAAAAGTGAAAAGCCAGCTGTTTAATTTAAAGCATTTCTACCTTTCTGTACATTTTTTATCTAGAAAAAAATTACAGATTAATAAAGAAAATACAAATATTGCGTAGCACGTACACTTTGCATATTTCTCAAATGTAGATTATGACTAGATCGTAAAAAACACAAAGTTAGCAGGTAAAGATTGTTTGAAACTAATTGATGCACGTTTATAATAAAGAGGCAAAAATACGCTTCTAGCCAAGGATTTTAATACTTTATCTTTACTGTAAACTTTAAATAATAGAAATGCATAAAATGATTTTAATCTCATATACAATTAATTTGAATATATAATTTCATTTTCCTAGCTATTCTATCAAAATTATATCTCTTCGTGTGAACTAAAAACTTTTAAAAAGAATATTTGCTTCAATACTTTTAAATTGAACTTATACTGTATAAGTAATAAACTCCACCTGCCTTTTCAAAAATAATTCGAATAACATAAATCCTGCATAACAAATCCTTGAAATTAAAACTGATTTTGACTTTTGTGTGACTCCAGGAAGCAAATTTTTTCTTCCAAGAGTCACTGATAGATCACTATCTTTGAATAAACTCTATCTAAAACTGTAAAAAAGTAAGCCTATAAATGCTGAAAATAAAAAATAACACCTAAAAATAATAACCGCGTGGATCCTTCAGTCTAAAAAATTTCTCTCAATTCTTCTACAATTGAAGACATGAGAATGAGAACTCGGTAAAGACCATTTGAAGTTGGCCCCTAAATTAGGTTATTTTAACTATTACCTTGGGGGGGGGAGGCAACTTCAAATGGTCTCTAACGAGTTATCATTCTCATGACTTCAATTGAATTTCAATATTTTTCAAGGGTAGTTCACAAACACCCAATCTTCTTTCTCTTCTTTTCTTTTCTCTTTGTATACAACGGCCGATACGAACTCTCTTGAAAGATCTGAAAGTATTTAAAAAAATGTAATTCCTCTTTCCAGTCTAACTCTAAATATCGGGTTGTCCAACAAGTTCTGAGCGATTCCGACAAGTATACGTTCAGAGCGAAAACGCTCTGAACTTTTCGGACAATCCAATAAAATGAATTTGGATCAATTCAATGGCTTTCGTCTGAGCCAAGTTGCAGACATATTTTAAAATACTACACAACCGTCGGAAAGTATATCACCTGTTGCCAGACGAAAGTCAATGGATTAATCGTTTGCAAATCACCTACCGTTAAATTGGAGTTCCGGTTCAACGCCGCTGATGTTTGAAGTCGGTGGTTCAACTCCTATATCAACGTTGTTATTCTCAAGTTCACTCAATTTGCTCTGCAAAAGTATTTTGCTACATTCACCTAAATCTTCCAGCTTCTTTAATTCGGTTTTATAACTCGCGTCTTCCTCTTCTACAGATTCAGTTTCTGTACGATCGGTATGTTCGTCTTGCTCCTCAAGCTCTTCTTTTAGATTCAAACTTGACTCATTTTCATTGACATTGCAATTGACGTAAGGAATTGTATCAATCGAATTCGAAATATTCGAATCCGTAGAGTAAATTCGACTGCTGATCATGTATTCAGAGAGATCAAAGTTCAGAACATCTGCCAGAAGTTTCTCTTTATCCTCAACATCCTTCTGAATAGAGTCTAAATTTCTATCTAGTTTTAGCATCATGTCGTTGTCAATACTCAAGGTGAGAAGAGAAGAATGTGTTGTTGTCGTTATACCGCTGTCTAATTTACATTTGCTCAAATGAGACGACTCGTTCCCTGAAATTCCGTTCTCGTTTCCGTTCAAAGACTTGGTTACTGACTTCTTACTCCTGCGTTCAGGGGTGAAAACAACATCCTCGAATTCTTGTTCTGCGATTTGCTGAAATATCCGTCGACGATCGTTTCGTTTCTCATCATCTTCTATGGATTTTTTCCCAAAGGCTTCTACTCCAACTCCAAGAGTTGAATCATTTTCAGTTACCAAAGGAGTGTCAAGCTCTAAAGGAACAATTGGTGGTATTTCTAAGGCTTCTTCTGCATTCACCACTGACGTTGTATCCGTTCCTATTGTCACTGAAGGCAAGACACTGTAAATCAAAATAAAGATTAGAAAAACAAATGTCCTCTTTCAAATTTATTAATCACAGAATAATTTTAAGATTTCACTCACCCTATCGCTTGAATGATATTCGTTGGATTAATTTTATGGAAAGGAATCGCCGGAACGATTGCGCTTTCCTTTAACTTGGAAGTCAACTCCAAAATTCCTGTCGTAACAGGCTTGCTTATCTGGGCAAGAGATATTGAATCCATCATGGAACCTGTACCTGAATACAAAATAATTTAGTTAATTTTTTTGAAAAACTTGCAAAACTAGAATTATTAAATTTTAAATCGAAACTGACTTGAGGCAAAAGTGTTGCTCTCAGGATGGTAGGCGACTCTTATAATATTCCTTTCACCTTCAAGGACAAAAATCTCGTCCTTGGTGCACGCGACATCGGTAACGAGTCGTACAGCGGTAATGGCAAACATAACGCTAATAGTAGTTGGATTGACAATGTATATAATATCATCGCTGTAAGTAACCAGCAAATCGTCTGCAAATGGTAGCACAATTCCAAAGGTCGGTTCTCCTCGACTTTTTCGTGTACTCTCTGGCGCTGGGTTTAGCAATTCGACCTCTGTGTGACCGGATCGAATTGCATCCTTCAAATAAAGTAGATTAAAAAACAGTTTTTTTGTAATCTATACAAATGCAGGAAATAAGGCGTTTCTGTACCTTAAACATGAGCGTCTTAAGTACAGTTCCATTTCTATCAGCCTGCCAAAGTCTTAAACCAGGTCGACTCGCATAAATCACTGGCTCTTGAGTATGACTCTGTCGATTTCCAAATATTGCTCCTAATTTACCTAATCTGTAAAAATATTATTTGAAAATCAATTCGAGTTAATAATACACTTTTTCTAAAATTAAGGATAAAAACTTAAAATTTCTAAAAGCTTCTTTTTTTAAATACTTACGTTTTTCGTTCCTTTTGACCCACTTGCATAACTTTTCCTTTTTCATTTAAATTGACGAGTATCGTTCGAAATACGGTCGAGACTAGGAGCAAGCCTTGTTGATAACTGAGCTGTACTACTGAATATTTCTCGTTTAAAAGTTCTGAAGACTTTGATAAATGCTGAAAGGATAAATTAATCAAAAGCTTATGTAATATACAAAAATCTTTCGTTCTTTTTTTTTCAATTGAAAAATGGTCCCTCGGTCCCTTCGGTCCCTCTCAAAGGATTTTGAGAGGGACCGAAGGGACCATTTTTCAATTGAAAAAAAAAGAAAACTACACCTTTGCTATAATTTATGTTTGAAACAAAAATTATCGGTGAAAGAAGTTTATTTACCATATAAAAGTCAATTTCAGTAAAAACGACTAAACCGTCTTGATCTCCACTAAAAAGCTTCATGCCATTTTTTGACCAGTCGACTGTGGTAACTGTACATTTGTGTAAACCTACAATATTATACCTCTCGACCTGTATTTAAATAAAAATCATTTTTAACATACAGTCTACAGTGTTAATTTATCTTTTAATAAATTCTCATTCATAAAATTTCATTCTTTTGAAATAAATTGTGTACCTGTTTCTTCTGTTTCGGTTTCAGACTTTCTGGCAAAGAGTCTGGAGGTTGTTTTGGTATTTGAAAAACTGTAACTATTCCGTGATCATTTCCTGCAGCAACCATATAATCTACTGTCGAAATTACTCGTACACAAGTGATTACTGTGTTAATATTCTGTAAACAAAGTGAATTTAGAGGCATATAATTTTCTGCTATTAAATCTATCATGCAATTATACTGAAGTAAAAATGATTAATTAATACATAGTAAAGAATTACCTCGCAACGAAGCTTTTGCATTTCCCCATTTTCGCGATTGAACCAGTATACAAGACCGTGATTCGTACCGATGGCAATAAATTCCGGCTCGACATCAATACATGTAAAGCTGATATTTTGTGAAAAAAGGCCATTTTGAATCTTCGCAGGTAATCTTTGAAGCAAGGTTGCAAGTGGAGCCCATTCTCTCAACAAACCACTGTCTTCGCTCATTGGTGCCGTCATTATTACCTATTATCAAATCATTCTTTTATGTTCTACTAGTGTAATAACTCAATAATTAATTTACCTGAAGAAAAGTTTAAAATAAACCAAATCCCACAGTTTTTGTTTATATGTCCCCTCTTAAGTTTTCAATTCTTTCATGTTTGTTTGCTCCAAAAAAAACACAACATAAATTTATCATCACTCTTCATGTTAATTCATAAAATAATATATGATCAAATTAATTAAACTTATTAGGCTTATTTAAAAATAAAATACAGAAACCCGTCAGTTTCTAAATATAAATTCTTAGCGTTCATAAACAAAATAGTTTATAGGTTAACTTTAATGGTTCAAGAATCTTGTGCTTTGGAGTGAATTTTTTTCACTGAAATAAAAAAAAAGCGAAATGTTATTATCACTAAAAGTAAACAAGGGTGTAAATAAATCGTTTGTACTTACCGATTACTCCAAAATTGTTCACTGTAGTAATTTGGAACTTATCTATTATGTCATCTAGCAAAGCAAGATATCAATTTCCGAGCATTTTTCTCCTTTTTATGTACACTAGAATTGTTAATTACATTATTACTAGATAGAAACTCGTAATTTATGACACGATATAGCATTTAAAACAAAATTATTCACATTCCGGTTCAGAGGCAGGGTTGTGCACGTATAATACTCCACGTATTATACGTGGTTTTCTACGTGTATATTACCACGTATATTACCAAAGATATTATAAGCCTAGATGCGGCACGGGGTATAGTTCGAGGAACTAATTGTAGACGGCGCTCCCGGCGAAA
>JBAGKK010024935.1:0-11262 GCA_037177015.1 Euceroptres primus | reverse complement strand
GGACAGAATCAATGAAGCGTGAACGACCATGAAGGTGGTTTTCGGTTCGGGGGCTTTCGATTCGGCGACGAGTGTACCTACTTTAGAAGAATTGCCGGAGAAAAATAACAGGAAATGGGTTATGTTGATATTTTTCGATATTAATAAAATTTAATGTTAAGATGTATTGTCAACTAATATTGTTTATAACAATAAGCGTTAATAATAAAAAACAGAGATTCATAGTTTCACACATATTGAATTAGGTATGTTGTAAAAAAATCATTTTCTCGGCGAAAATGTCAGATATTGACTTTCGTTAATTTAATTTGTTTACAACAATAGTAATTAATGATTGATATTAATGACTTATAATCTGACATCTTTCCTGATGCAATGTAAACTGTATTAGCTGAAAACAGTTTTTGCTAAGTAGAAAAGTCCAAATTTCGTTTTTGTGTATCTAATTTGTTTTTAACATTGATAAATGTTATACGCGGATAAAGTTTAACAATCACACATTATTATAAACATTAATGAATTGAATGGTACAAATATAATTGTTACAAAATACGGAATTTGTTGATTTTTCATACAAATTATTTAGAACATTAATAATTATTAACTTTTACATCAATTTTGCATCTTACTGTCACACTACCGTCCATTTTTTGCACTTTTAGAGAAGAAACAAATTTTTTCTGCCGTCAAACACCAAAGTTGCACATTTGTTGAGTTAATTTGTTTATAAATAATAAGTAAATCTTATTATCAATTACACACGTTTTGTATGCGTTATTGCATTGATTTAAGTCAATTGTCAGTGTATGCAAGCAGTTGAGACAAAGAAAAAAAAAGTTTTCTTAAAACATAATCTTTTTTTTCAACGTTACGTTAAAAAAATAAATATAAATATCAATAACTTAAAAAATAGGCTTCGAGGAATCGCTTAGCAATTCAATTACCTTTAATTTGTAAAAAAAATCTCAAATCGGATGAAAATTGAAAGCTCTAGTGATTTTTGAACAGTAAATTCCTGAAAAATCCTATTGTGGAGCGAAGGAATTGCTCAACAATTTTTTTTGCCAGGAAAATAAGGACCACCATAGTGGACACTAATGCCATTTCATTAAAATTCTCAAACAATCTTTTCGTTATTAACTGTTTAAAGTACGGAAAAATAGAAAAACTGGATAGTCAGTTACAAAAGGCGTTTCTGTACTTTTCAAAGCTTTGTGCAGGCCATTTGCTTTGCAAATACTTTCATTACGAATAAAACCTTTCCACTGTATGTTTTGAGAGAAATTGGGTTAAAATCAAACATTGAAATATGTTTTTGCTTTCGAAATACGCGAGAACAATTTCCTTGAACACTAATGAAGCAAAAATAAGGGACAACGATAATTTCTGTATCTACTTATGATTACAATTTTGGCTTGGATTTCTTTCTTCTTGAATTTTTAAAACTACCCATCAACAACTACGAAGCTTATCCTAAAGAAAATCTTGCTTGTGACAGCACCAAGAGAAAACTGCAAAAATATTTAATGAAAACTACTCGACAGATGCTTTACCGTTTAGAAAGATGGATCTTTAAAAAAAGAACTAAACAAGAGTTCGTAAGTCTGTGGTGTAGGATGTCGACCATCCCGTCTCATGGTCCCACCATCTATTTATTTATCTCAGTCTCTTAGGTGCCGTTCCAAGAACCATTCCGTCTGATTTCTCGGCTTGCTCACATCTGATATTTTGAGGGTTGGTAATACATCTGACCACGCGATCCTCAACTCGAAATTGCAGAACCCTATATACATACACCCGAGATATCAACCATAACATAACCATTCCCCCTCTGATTTTCTTTAATCATGTAAGTAAGTACATATATCGATAGCAATAATTCAGAATCAGTATAATTACAGCACGATATGATTTGATATCAAAACCAAACCTAAAATTATCAACAGCAATGCGAAATAATTTTTATCACAAGGTCATGCTAAAAGCTTTCTACGTCATACAGAAATAAAAGGTTGAATAATAAAATGTTGAAACTAGAGGCGCTGGTAAAAGCCTATTCAAAAAAGGTACAGTCAATTTTTACCGAGAGACCCATCTGCACTCGTAAATCAATAACCAACTCCATGTCCTTCGAAAATAGAGTACTGCCCCAGGGTTGAAAATATTTTCGTTAATAATTTTTCAAATGTTAGTGACTATAATTAAAAAAATTAGTAGGGGTGTTGACGGGTCGTCAGTGCTCCACCAACGCGCATGAATATTTCATGAATATGCATTTTCAGGATAGAATATGTTGAGCTCCAACGACTTACATAATATATTATTAAATTTGTCCACTTAGAAAATAACCTGTACGAAGATATTGTATGTAATTCAGGCGTGTACCCTTTAATCTTATGGATTACTTAATCCATTTCATACACCACAGCACGACGTCCTTTCCGACATCCCAAGGTGACTGGTTGTTTCGTTTAAAATTACAACCTTCGCGATTTCACCGTAACAAAACCGGTAACCATCCTGATTTTACATAGACTTCGAACATACGATAATAACGTAGTTCAGAGCTGATGTGGCTTTGTTGATAAAAAGGGCGTTGTGCAAGAATACAAGCGCATGTGCGAGCCGTCATGCTAATACCGGCGCCATAGAACTCGCGAAATTAAATTTCAGCATATATACCCATTTCAACTTTCTGAATTTCGAGAATATTCCCTAGTGGTTTAGATGTAAACGAGTATACTTCGACAGCTCGTAGTTAAAGGATTAATTATGAAATTGTTCTCTCAACCATGAGTTTGTAGGAACTTCCAGTGATAAGGGTGCAGGGCAATAGAACTGACAAGCCTGGAAGGTGGGGAGTTTCAGTTCTATTGCATTGAAAGCTAGTGTGTTCTGTGTTTCGTTAACAATATAAACAACACTATGAATGCAGTAAATATGTATGAAACGAGAAAATGGATTTTATAATTAAAAAACTAGAGAAACATTGGCATTCTGCTACTTATGTTTCGAAAACAATGTTTAAAGTACTTTTGTTAACAATTTAGATATTCTCATAGATGTATAATAATTTTTTTACTCAGGGATTACAGTGGTTCAGTAATTCAATTTTAGCAAAAATCGGTAATTTTTTCTAAATTTCTTTTTCTAAAAATTGGATTTTTTTTAAGACAAGGAGAAATTTTTTCTTTTAAATACCAAGGTAGCCCACAAATGAGGGGTGACATTCCAAAAGGACACAAGCGCCATTTAAAAAAAATGATATTATTAGCTCAAAAAATCAGATAAATTGTACTACACATTGTGACAAAAGGCTTTTTTTATCATTTCAATTAGTGATACACCTCGAGACAAGAAAATCTTGATCTTGCTTCATATCGCTCGAAATTTCGAGAATACTTTTAACCAATATTCTTGAACAGTCAAATGCTTTTTATGTTTTTTTCGAGAAGTCTTGATTTTTAAAAACATGAAGTAGGATGAAAATGTTTAGGGAACATATAAATGGTAACATGGTAACATATAGATTAGTGCCATTCAATAATTTTTTGAAGATTCTTGAAAATGACAAGACAACATCGAGACAAGATCGTGAAAGACGAGATTGCAACTTTTTACAACATTTTGAAACTTTTTGCAACTACAAAACTTCAAATCTATTTTACATTTGCGTCTTTAAATTGAAAATTAGAGGTTATACATCACCGTCTAAGCTAGACAAAACAAGCGTCTAGAGCAAACCCTCCCCCCCCCCATTTATTCAGAACTGAATAATTTTTTTCAATCAAACTTTTCACGCCTCAATTCAACACTGTAGTATCTCGGAAGCAAATTTTTGTGTTTTTTTCTAAATTTAAAATTGCATTTTTAATCATCGTCCAAAGTTGAAAAAACGTGCATCTCGAACGAAAAAAAAAATCCCCCCTCCATTTTCTCGGAACATAATGACATTTTCCAATCAAACTTTTATTGTGTCGATTTAACAACTGAATAACTAGAAATCGAATTTGTGTTTTTTTCTAAATTGATACCTAGATTTTTTAGAGTGTTTAGAGTGTTTTTAGAGTGTTTTTAGAATATTGTTTTCAGAGTGTTTTAGAATCTTCCAGAGGCTTCTAGAGACTTTTTTAAAAATAAATACAAACACATTCTGATTCTTGCAAAATCTTTCAGGATATCTGGATTTTTTCAGAGACTTCTAAAATCTTCAAAAACACTCCACAATCTATTATAATTATCATCAATATTCTACACTGTTTCAGAATCTATTCGATTTTCCAAAATTCTCCGAAATCTTTTAAATTCTGCGATAAACTTCTAAAATATTCTAGTTTTTTCTAGATTTTTTTTAAAGCTTTCAAAAATTCTACAGAATTTAGAGAAGATTCTGAAAACGGTCTAGAATAATCTGCCTCGAACATTTTGGAGAATTTTTACAGATATTAGAAAAGTTTTGTAGACTCTAAAGGATTTGAGAAAATTTCGGTACCCTTTAAACATTTTGGACTAGTCTAAAAGATTTTGGAGAATTCTAAAAACGTCCGGAAGATTCTAGGAGGTCATGGAAGAGTTCAGAAGATTTTAAAAGATTCTCGACCAGTCTAGAATTCTGGAAACGTCCAGAAAATTCTAGAAAGTTATGGAAGAGATCAGAAGATTTTAGAAGGTTTTAGAAGATTTCCGGCCAGTCTAGAATATTTTGAAAAACTGATTTTTAAAAAGAGAACAGAAGATTTTAAAAGGTTTTAGAAGATTTCCGGACAGTCTAGAATATTTTGAAAAATTGATTTTCCAAAAACTATGAAACTTCTAATTAAATAATTTGTAATTTTCTAATTTCTTCGAAATTCTAGATAATTCTAATAGATTTTGAAATTTTCTTGAAAATTATAGAAGATTTTATAAGAATCTGGAAGATTTTGAAAGATTCTTAAGGATTCTGGAGGACTATGGGACAAAAAAGAATTCTTTTAAAAAGTTTAACAGATTTCAAAAAAGTTTTGAAAATTCTGGCAGATTTTAGAAGATTTTGGGAGCATTTTGTAGATTTTGAATGATTCTAAAAGCTTCAGAAAATTTGAAATTTATGGAAACTTTCAGAAAACATTTAAGGAGATTTTGAATTTCATAACTTCCTATTTCTCATAATTATTGCAAAACTAATCGCAATTTTAAATAAAAAGGGGGAAGGAAAGGGGGAAACGGAATACATACAATTCTCAAATAAAGGGATTATAGGGGATTTGGATAATAGATGTGCAAACGACGTAAAGGGCAAAATAGGGAAAAAGGGAATAGGGAATTGACTAAGTTTATTGCACTAATTGAAAATTAACTTTTGTTTATTAAATAATTGATATTTATAAAAACAGTTCAATATCACTCACCACCTTTTCATCCATTCTGCACGTGTTTATACTGCACTTACCTGAAAGAAAAATAAGTTAATTTTTATTAATTCGCTTCATTAGAATTAGTGCACTTCTAAAACAAAGAGAATATTAAAAGCGCAGAGAATAAAGTAATTTTATTGTTGGAATAATCTTGATGAAATTTGGCGACTTAGTGCAGTTACACCTCCTCGACATGTTATTCTATTGTCTCAAAACTTCCGGACGTAGAAGTCATGCCTGACCTTAATCTGAATTTGAAATCCCCGGTGCTTGTATTTTATAATTATAACTTCTACACTTCAGAGATACTTGACAATAGAATGAAGCACTCTCATTCATCGACCCAACTCTTGAGGGATCTGCTATAAATACAGTTTTAATAACATCGTCTACAGCCTTGGCCTGATGCATATTACATTAACTTGCGCTTTTGCACAACTCTGTATTTTTTACATGAATACTTGTCGAAAAATATGATACAAGGTTTCGGGCAAATGGTGAGCGACAGATAATTAAAACACGAGACGGCTTTAAAGCAAAAGCAATAACGAAATTCTCAAGATAAAGCAAATCTTGATGCTTCTTAAATGATGATAAAATATTGATGAGTTTCGTTAAAATGAGTGACTGTATTAGTTTTCTTGTCAGCAGAGCTGGGCAGTATTTCAAGAAACATGTATTTCAAGTATTTTAAATACAAAAAACATACAATGTAGTTTATAGTTGAAATACAGTGCAGGGAAAATACAATTTAGCCAATGTATTTTAAATAAAATACAAACTACATTTAAGTATTTTTGCATTTTATTTGAAACACATTTGAGAATTGTGAATTTTAGATGAAATACTTACAGATGTTTTAGATGAAATAAATTCTAAATTAATTATATAAAATTAATATTAAATATATACGCACTATTTAAAAAGCCGTAAGTCCATGCAGTGAGGCTTCACAGAACACTGAATTCTTTGGAATTCATCATAATTTCATTGGAAAGTAATTATGAATTCTTTGGGATACTTTAAAATTCACCTTGAATTCTTTGGAATTCATCATGAACTTTTTGGAATTTACCATGAATTCATTGTACTTCTTTGAAATTAACCAGGTATTCTTTGGAATTCACTAGAGATTCTTTGCGATTCTTTAGCATTCACCAGGAATTCTTCAGAATTAACCTTGAATTCTTAAATTCTTTTGAATTTATCATGAATTCATTGGCGTTCTTTGGAATTCACTATGAATTTATTGGCATTCTTTTGAAATCACTATGAGTTCTTTGGAATTCACCAAAAATTCTTTGTAATTCAATGTGAACTTCGAAGAATTCCAAAGAATCCCTGGTGAATTTTGAAGAATTTCTGGTGAATTTCAAGAATTTCTAGGTAAATTCTGAAAGATTTCAAAGAATTCCTAATGAATTCCAAACAATTCTCGGTGAATTATGAAGAAATTCTGGTGAATTTCACTGTGAATTACATAGAATTAATGATTAATTTTTTGGAATTCATGAAGAAGTCGTCAGAATTTAACATGAATTCACTAGAATTCTTTAGAAATAACCAGGAGTTCTTCAGAATTCACCTTGAATTCTTTGTAATTCAAACTGAATTTCGAAGAATTTCAACGAGTTCAAGGTGAATTTTTAAGAATTTCAGGGAAATTCCAAGGAATTCAGAGGGAATTCTGAAAGATTTCAAAGAATTCCTGATAGCTTAGGATAGAATAGAATAGTATTTATTTGCGTCCTAGGTTATATTATAAGGAAGTATTACAAACACGTAAGAGATTTATGATACAAAAAATTCCTAAACTCATGCTTAATTCTTATGCAAAATCTTTCCACAGTAATTAATTTCCTTGCATACCAACCTACATAATTAGTTCCTGATAAATTCTCACTAATTTCTGGTGAATTCTGAAGAATTCCTGATGAATTTATTGTGAATCACATAGAATTAATTATGAATTTTTTGGAATTCACACTGCACTCTTCTGAATTCATCAAGAATTCATTGGAATTCACCAGGGATTCTTGGGATTTCTTTAGAGATTACCAGGAATTTTTCAGAATTCAGCTTGAATTCTCAGGAATTCAATGTGAATTCTTTGAAATTTAGTGGTAATTTTGAAGAATTTAAACGAATTCAAGGTAAATTTTGAAGAATTTCAAAGAATCCAAGGTTAATTCTGAAGGATTTCAAAGAATTCCTGATGAATTCCAAAGAACTTCTTGCGAATTCCAAAGTATTCTTGGTGAATTCTGAAAAATTCCAAAGAATTCCTTGTGAATTTCGAATAATTCCAAAGAATCCCTTGTGAATTCAGAATAATTCCACCGAATTTTTGGTGAACTACAAATAATTCCAAAGAAGCCCTGATGAATTCCAAATAATTCATGGTAAATTCCATAGGGTTCATTGTGAATTCTAAAAAATTCATGATGCGTTTTAAAGAATTTCGAAAATTTCAAAATAAATTCCAGAAAATTACAATGAATCCACGGTGAATTCCGAAGAGTTCATTATGAATTCCAAAGAATTCATGATGAATTCCAAATAATTCAAGGCTCTGTGATAGTGCACAGGTTTAATATTAATTTTATATAATTTTTTATTTATATAATTATTTTTGCATGTATTTTATCTACAATACAGGTATTTCAGATAAAATATACAATTCTCAAATATATTTAAAATAAAATACAAAAATACTTAAATATAGTTTGTATTTTATTTGAAATTCATTGGCTAAATTTTATTTTCCCTCCAATGTATTTCAACTACTTTACAGCGGAATACTTGTATTTTGAATAATTTATTTGAAGTATTTTGTGCCCAGCTCTGCGTGTCAGTCGGAAATTATTAACTGACGATAGTGATAAGTTTAGATTGATAAAATCTAGATTAATTATTATGTGGATAACTTAAATTTGAATCCCTCATTTGTAAGTACACTCATCGCGCGTAATAAGGCCGGCCTCGGGGGTAGACGGTACTATACTGGGTACTATTAAAATCCAGTTTGAACCAGATTTAAAGCGACGAGCGAGCACTCTTGTGTCAACATTCAGGACCACGTATATAGTCTCTGAACGTACAAAAGTAAATACGCAGAGAGTCGCGATGTAAACAACTTCTGGCGGCCCTGACTACCCGAGCGATGAGCTTCAGTGTAGGCCGTCAAGGGACGCTCGGGGGAGGAGACAGAACCAGTCAAGCGTGAACAACTGTGAAGCCGGCCATATTACGGGCAGCCTTATTACGCGCGATGAGTGTAGTTTCAGATTTCTTAAAATTATCAAATCCATTTACGAAATAATAAAAATATTTAATGAGAAGAATTAATTTTAAAAAAGGTAATAAAATAGTAGTAAAATAATACTTCATCATTAGCAGAATTAATTTAACCGATGTTCGAGAAGAATATGTCGATTCAATTTAATAAAGACGATAAGCGCCGTCATTGAAGTAGCAGCATCTTCGAGTGCGGGAATTAGTATCTCTAGCTTTTATTAGAGGGCGGAGGACAATACGTTCTAGTGGCTGCTACAGCGGTTGATTTCCCATGGGATACTAATCCTATCTTAGTTGGGTAACTTTTCGTTGTCAGTAGGTACTTATATTCCAACCGTTCTATAACATAACATTATTAAAAGCAGACTGCAATCTGCAGTTGTTGAAGAGTCTTCACTACGTCGGAAAATGTAAATAAATACAGCGTACATTTTTCAGATACCAACATTCAAGTCTGAAATTTATTAGTTGGCCAGTTAATTCAGTAAAGGGACAGAGAAACGGAATAAATTGACTTTTTCCAGCAAAAAAAAATTATACGACCACAATCGTAAATAACTATCTCGTTAAAATTAACTTCATCTGCACTTACTAGAAATGACTGCAATTAAATAAAGCCAATCCACTTATGACTGTAAGAGTATTACCGAAATTACAAAAGACATTGGAATTTCAACCGGTCTTAAAACTTGTTTATTGCATTGGTTTTGTCATGTTATTTGTACTACTCTGAGAATTTTATTGGATTTAATTAACGCACTAAGTTCATTCACACTTAATACTTTGCAGCCGTAATTATAACTATAAATAACCCATAATATACATACATTTGCGACCGTAACCTACAATCATTATTTCTCATTGGTCAGGGTCGTGGTATCAGCAGACAGGTTTTTCCGGACAGAACGGCGAATGCTTTATCTCAAATCAAACACCGCGAAGTAAACATGACTCTGACATTAAAACTCGTCCTATTAATTGAGTTACGGTAATTTCAGTTTTCAAACAGGTGCCTAATGTGACTTCTCAGTTTTCTCACGCCGTATTTGCTTTTAAGCTCTCAAGTGTCCCACTTCAAGTGGCATGTGCCATTTTTTCATTTTAAAACTTTTCAATAATATTTTCCAATAATAAATATCATGTTAAGCAAACTCCAGTTTTTTTTAAACTGCTTTAGGCATAAATAATCTTTTTGCTTTTTGTATTTGTACAAGATATCAAGAATCTACGTTTCTCAATAAACCATTTTCTGTAAAGAAAAAAATAATTTTTTCAAAAAAAGATTCCCACATAAAAAGTAAATTACCGATAATCTACTTTCCGGCTCTTTAGAGATAAGCATATTCCAATGAAAATGGAGGGGAAAAAAGAGACATTTTTACTGTGCACGAAATAATTTTTGCGAGAACAAATGGTTCTTTGTCGCCCAGAAAATCTTATTGTTAACAAAAGAATAAATTTTTGTTCTCGAATTGTAGAAAATTGATTCAATTACGATAATTGTACAAAACTTCCAACCAAAGTAGTTGAAGTTTCAACAAGATATTTCTAACAATGTATGAGAAACCAGTTTATAGAGGTCATTAACTCTATTGAATCGTGAAAGGAACGCTTGAAAAAAAGTAAGTTTATTTTTGAATTTAAAAAAAAACAAAAACATGTTTCTAGCTATTATTTATCTCTATTGAATCGCGAAAAGAGCAGGCGGAAAAAAACAACGACTTCGGAGAAAAAAATTATCAAATATTGAATTCGAGGATGACATTGAGAAAAACATGATTTCCTTCAACTGTTTCAGCTTGTAATGAATTATGTATAAATTCTTTTTTCGTACAACTAATGTTTTTTTGTGACGCGACAACTCTCAGAAATGACATTTTGGGCCATAAAGGCCCAAAATGCACTAAGTCGCTCATGGAAATTACACCCTTATGAACTGCTTTTCTTCCCCTGACCCACTTCCAAATCGAACTGGACCAAAATCTTCTACAGGGATATGAGTTAAGAGAAAACAAGTAGTTTAAGCCAATAAAACGATTTTCGGAAATTTGGCACTTACGTCCGTATGCAGTGTCGCCTTTCATTTCATAAAATAATTTTGATATATTTTCTTTGGCAATAAAACTGAGGCTAACTAGACATCAACTGACTCTGTCGACATGAAGTAAAGAAACGACCAGTTTCATTTACAGATATTGCAAAATGAAAGAAAGATATTCTCTCACAATAATATCTCAAGGATAATAAGGAGGATTTGTAACGAAGGACAAAAAATATAAAAGAAAAAAAAAGCTAAATCTGAAGAAAAATAAAAAGCGAAGCGGTTCAGACAGAAAAGAGTGAAGATATGAAGCCGGAAATAACGTGTAAAATTTATGTCATTGAACTGAAAAATTTAAAAATAGGAAGCAGAGAAGGATATCAACAAAAAAAATCTGCCCGGCCCCCTTCGGGGGCGCGGGCACATTCTCATCGCGCGCTTCGTGCGCGGCTCGCTGCGCTCGCAAGTTTCAGCGCGCCTAGGGCGCGCGGAGTGGCCGTCGCGCTTCGCGCTCCGATATTATTAATC
>JBAGKK010024926.1:0-11262 GCA_037177015.1 Euceroptres primus | reverse complement strand
GGCAAAACATTTCGAGTTCATTCCGCAAAAAAATGAAGTCTATTTATGAAAAAAGGTAAAAATGGGCATTTGTTTATCAAAATTGTTTACATAATTAACAGCTTTTGTCACTATGAAAAATATGATAGCAAGCAGTCCCTGGAAAGACATTTCTAGTTCATTCCACAAAAAAAATTAGGCCTATTCATGAAAAAATTGTCAAAATTTACATCTGTTTATAAAAATTATTCACATAATTAACAATTTTTGTAATTATGAAAAATATGGCAGCAAGCAGACTGTGACAAATCATTTCGAGTTGATTGCGCAGAAAAGAAATGAAGCCTATTCATGAAAATTTGGTTAAAGTGTGTATTTTGTTTATAAAAATTATTTAAATAATTAGTGTTGGAGTCTCATCCGTGACGATCCGATCAAAAAACATGTTCGCTCAAGCAAACTTCGAACATTTTAATATGGATAAATGAAGATCTGATGCCCAGTACTGCATTTAGTACAAGCTTTCGGAAATTAAAAAGAAGGGTACACATTTTTCAAGATATTTCAGAAACGAATAATCGGAATTTAAATTTTCTTCCAGATAATTATTCTTCATGAAAAAAAAACAAATCAATTTATTGTTTATTAAAAAAAAGTAATTATGTCCTGAATTACAGAGCACTGAAATTTCAGTACATTTTTAGCACTTTTTTCAGTTTTTTGAGAGTATCTCAAAAACTGTTATAGATATCGCCAAAGTAAGACGATATTCGAAAACTGCGTTAAAAAACGTATCGAAATTACCTACGTTGAGAGCGGAAAAAAATTTTCACTCTTAAAAAAAATTGTTAAACCTTTTTTTATTAACAATTTGAATTGAAAATATCTATTAAACTAGACGTGACAGCAGCATACAGAAGCCAGATTCGTGTTCAGCATTGAAAAGTACTTCGGAAATGATATGTCGCATTCAGCGAGGACATAGGTCATTTTCGTTGATCAGTGTAACTTTCAACAATTGTTTTTGATTGAAAACTTGCTTTTTCGGAGGTTTATCATTTTTGTTCTCAAAAAGTATTTTTAATATGAAAATCATTAATTTTTATATATGTTTATAAGCATTTGTGAGCATTTATATTTTTAAATGAAAGTATGAACGTCGTCTTTTGAACTAAAAATTATGCAATATATAATTTTTGGATCAAAAGAATACGTTGATACTTTCATTTAAAAATATAAATGTTTACACATGCTTATAAACATAAATTAAAATTAACAATTTTAATATAAAAAATACTTTTTGAGAAGGAAAATGATAAGCCTCCGAAAAAGCAAATTTTCAATCAAAAACAATTGTTTAAAGTTATAATACGTACATAACTTTAATAAATTTTACAAAGAACTAAATAAATAAGCATATCATTAAATAAAATGAAAAAATGCGGGCAGCGAGAATCGAACGCGCAGCCTTTCGCCAAACAAGCTACCGCTTGAGCTATCAGTCCAGTTTAAAGTCAACCTCCTTTGAATTTTTCAAACCAGTTTTTCTCGAAATCAGCCAAAAAGCGCATCGAGCATATATATTATATTATATGTTATATATTATAATAATATTAAAAATACTATAATAATTATAACTCAAAACTTGTATAAAATTTCTAAATCTCGCGTGCAGATTTTGTGTACGAATTACAAATGCTCAAATTTTTTCCACACGTCCCCGTTTACCGCAACAAATGCACAGTGGTCCCAAATCCAAAAAAGCTGCCCAAAGGTCAAAAAATAAAATTGAAATATCAGTCATTCAGACGACTGGAATCGATAATGTAGGGTTCGGTCAGTTCGTTAGCGCTTTTTGAAACATAAGGACGTGCCGTGAGAATTAGTGACCACAGTCCGAACGCGACGTACAGTCGCCTCGTGTCGAGCGCTCCAAAATTCAAAAAAAGTGCGTCGCATAAAAATGTGCATGGATGTTTGAGAAATCAAGCAATTTACATTCCTGAACATGAATTCAATTCGTGAAGGTATGTACAATGCATTTCTATCATGGAAAAAGGGAATTTTTTGCACTTTAGCTATGAAAAAATGACAGATTTTTTATAATTTCTTCAGACTGAGTTTAGAAAAAATTTTTATTTATTGCAAAGTTAATTGTTCTGTGGCGTTTTGTTACGAATCTTCCTTTATGTTTTTGTATACACATTTTCGAATAAATATCCGAAAAAAAACAGCTACTCATAACTGCACCTCGAATTCGTACGCGACGGCGACGCGCCATGGCGCGTTATCGCGCCGCGCCAAATGCATTTGCCTTGAAAAAAATTTATTTCAAGCAACTGCAATCTCTCTGTGTGTGTGTTTTACTAAGGTATTCTTAGTTCCGATTCTCATTGCACTTTTGTTTCACAGAATCTGCCAGAGATCCTCATATGCAGAAATTTGGTAGACTAGAGCTTTTCCATTTACTGAGAGAGCACTTCAATGATGATGCTGTAGTATTGTACGAAATCATAAAAAAATAAATATCTCGGAAGTTGGGTACAGCTGCCTTCGAGTTATCCAATTCACAGAAAGGACTCGTACGAAAACTTCTTCACGAACTGAAAAATAGATGTCAGCAAGCCTGTAGGGTGGAGAATAGTTTTCTCAAAAACAATGGGAATTGGCTTAACACCTAGGTTTCCTTCACTACTGAAGACAGCAAGGGGCCTACAGAGGACATCGCAGTAGAGCGTCCATCATGCAGCTTCAATGACAGCAGCGAGCTTTCGAAGCGCAGAAAAACTGAGGAGATCCATGCGAAAATCCCTACCGCAGAACTGACTTACGCGGCACAAATGAGTTTGAGAGCAACCGGTAAAGTAGATAAAGTAGATTTTAGTTTACAAAAATACAGTGTTTTGTATCCAGCTTATAAATATGTTTTAGAGTCGAAAAAAAATTGTTATCCTGATAAGTCAAAAATAACTATCACTGAGAAGGGGGCTACTGTCGAATTACAAGCGTTATTAGATCACACATCACAAATAATATTAGAGGTACAATCACCGGTGATTGAGAGTTTTTCAGTTAGTACAATTCAACTTAATTTAATTTGCAAATGGAGTTGCGATGGCACATCTGGGCAGAGCAATTATAAACAAAAATTTAGTGACACAGAGGCATGTGAGGGAAATATTTTTTTCATTTCACTCGTTCCTCTACAACTTACATTTTTAAAGGGAACAATAGATTTAGAAATCATCATTTGGAAAAATCCACGTCCTTCTTCACCGAGATTTTGTTGGCCTATTAATATTCAATTTTTTAATAGAAACCGTAGAAACGACGTTTTTTCAACTGAATTGTATTGAACAACAATAGAAAAATTTAACAACTTTTAAAACTATAATTGACGGGGTGCAAATTGAAGTAAATTATCAACTTTTTTTACCATGGTAGACGGAAAGGTATGTAATTCGATGTCAGATACATCATCAGCGATGCGTTGTTACCTTTGTCTAGTATCATCGAAAGAATTTAACGATCTTGATAAGATTCTCGATAAACCAATCATCAACGAAAATCTTAAATGCGGGATTTCGTCACTTCATGCGTGGATTCGTTTTTTTGAGTGTTGTCTGCATCTGTCTTACAAATTAAAAATACAAAAATGGCAAAACCAAGTAGCAGACAAAATTTAAGTTGAGGAGAGGAAAAAAAACATTCAGCAGGATTTTCCAGAACGATTGGGGCTTATTGTTGATAAACCAAAACCTGGTTTTGGTAGTACTAATGACGGTAATACAACTCGGCGTTTTTACGGAAATTCAGCAATCTCCGCAGAAATAACGGGGATCAATAAGAGTTTGATTCAAAAATTTTATATCATCTTACAAATTATTCCTTCCGGTTTTGAATTTGACGTCGAAAAATTCAAAAAGTTTGCCCTGAAAACCGCTCGAAAATTCGTCGAGCTGTATCCATGGTACTACATGCTCACTTCAGTCCATTAAATTTTGATTCATGGCTCGAAAATTATTGAATCTTCGTTGCTTCCCATTGGACAGATGTCCGAAGAAGCTCAGGAAGCATGCAATAAAAGCATAAAAAATTTCCGTGAAAATTTCGCTCGCAAATGTAGTGGGAAAAAATATGGAGGAAATCACGAAATCTCCCTTTCAAAAATATTAAACCTTCTTCGCATCAAGTACTCGATTTTTTAATTCCGCCGTCACTTGCCACTTCAGAAAATTATGATGTAGAAAATTCCGATAATTCACACGATGATGATTCGGCTTGTTAATCATTAGGGAATAATAATAATCGATAATTAGAGTATTAATAAACTTTTCTCAGATTTACATGTGTACTTGAATCATTGGGAACCTGAAAAAGTTCACCTCTGTTTTTTATTATTAACACTCGAGGGCACTCTTAAAAACCCCCTGCAGTCAATTTTGTAAAAAAAGGATAAGTTTATATATATGCAGATCATTGATGAGCGACATTGAAAACCCTCAGAAACTGATTATTTAATAGATTGAATACGTCCTTATTTGTAAGTAAATGTTATGAAACTTGAACAAAATTTTAAAAAACTTGCCTGCCATTTTGTTTTTTCTAAAGCTGACTGCAGATTCGTAATCAGCGGCCATGAAAACCCTTACAAACAAATTATTAGATGAATCAAACAACACCTTCATATTTTGGCCAGCTTTTTTTAATTTGGGATCACTGTGAAATGGCCAAATTCTTATTATCATAAAAAAGAATAAAGTCTTTATGCAAAAGCTGGCTTCTTTTTGCATTTTTAGATCAATCATTATTTCTTCAAGGAAAATTTGCTAAAATAAATAAGAAAAATAATTATTACCATCAATTCTGACAGTCATGTCACCGCCAGGGATATCTGGGGATATTCCCCAGTCATATTATTGATCCGGCTCCGTCCAGTATTGATTTTCAAACATAACAATAAATATAGTCTTGGGATTATGCGTCTGGGCTCCGATTTCGTCAAAAGTATCAGTGTCGTGAGTGAAAATATATTGTTCGCAAGTGTGATAAAGTTTCATCTGCTTCGACTGAATTCAGACGTCAGATTTTCGATCGCTCTTCTTCTGGATTATGACTTCCAAACATTTTGTTTTGACGCCGTTTCCGTAACAAATGGCGAAATTCTTATTATCATAATAATGAATAAAGTCTTGGAATTATGCGTCTGGACTCTGATTTCTTCAGAAGTGTCGGTGTTGTGCAGAAAAATATATTTCTGTCAATTGTGGCTTCTACTATCGACAATCTATCTCTAAATTTTCGTCTATTTCGTCCAAATTTATGGAATACTGTAATAAGGGATGCCAAACACTGTAAATACAAATTCTATAAAGAGTTATCGATTGAGTAAATTCTCGCCAACTCTCGTCAGACCAAGACCCATCAGTATTGTAAGCCAATCAATCGATCTAGCGACATCGATTCTCCAAGCAGCGAGGAGCGCAGTGAGGTTGTCACAATTAGATCCAGCTTTCAAATCAGTCATGATAGCACAGGACAAAACGGTACTGGTGCAGAAAGAATTCCTCAAAGTGAAAAGGGAATTAGCAAGCAGACTCAAAGCAGAGGAGAAAGACTTGGCAATTCGTCATCAAAATGGGATGCCACATCTCGTGAAGGAAACTCAACGGCAGCAGCATCACTCGTAAGGAGCAGTCGTCATTCTCAAACTCTCCGAATCTTCTATCAAAATGTAAGGGACTAAACACAAAACTACGAAAAATAAAATTTCTCGCGGATATTGGTATGTATGTTGTTACATCACTTACAGAGACATGGTTATCTGCAGACATACCGTCTAATAAACTTTTCAGTGCTAACAACTTTTCTATATATAGGCATGATAGACTTCATAAAAGAGGCGGAGATGCCCTATTAGCTGTTCGTTCAAATATAGATTCAGTTCCAGTAAAATTCTCGTTGAATGCTGTTGGTTGTGTTGATATAGATTATGTTGCTGTTAATCTAATAGATAAAAACTACATATGTGTCTTGCTTCTACTTTATATCCCACCTGGCATTAACTTAGTTGCTAATAGATCCTTTGTAGAAATAATTCAAGAGGTGCCGAAATTTTTAGACTCCAAATTAGTGGTATTGGGTGATTTTAATTCACCTGGGTTTTTGAATTATTCGAAAAACAATATTCATGATGCTAGATCCGAAATTTATAACTCTCTTGCATCTTTCTATGACCTACAGCAAGCAAATGAAATAGTAAATCAGAATTGCGTCTGTCTTGATTTTGTTTTTGCGTGTTGCGATCGTAAAGTGGAGGCGCATTATTTCTCAACTGTCCCAACCCAAAAATCAATCGGGCTTGATCGAACTTAAACTTGGGTAAAGTTCAATCCTATTGGATGGTAGTTTATAGGAAAAAATTATGTCGCTGAGGCACAATTACTGATAGGGAGGGAGTGTAATTTTTTAGTTCTGTACGGGTACTATCTATTTCGATGATTTATACCTCTGTTAGTATCAATAAAATCAATTTTTTTACTTCTACAATTTCTATAGGGGTTTTCACGCCCTTTCCATTGATCGTACACATTTTTTGGGAAAATAAGTATTTCACCTTCAAAAATCAAAATCAAAAATAAATTTAAATTTTTTTTAAATTTAGGCTATTCTTATTCTTTTCTTTTTATATAGAAAGGGAGCTTAGGTTGTTGCCTTTAAACACCTATAGGTTTCAAAATGGACATATTGTTATTTATTTTTGAAATAAGCGTTAAATAAGTTTCTTTCGGTTTTCAATTTTTTCAATGATTTATGACTCATTTAAAATCAATAAAAAGAAATGTTCTCATTACAGTTTCTCTAGGATTTTTCATGCCCTTTCTCCTGATCATAAGCATTTTACGAAAAAATAAATGTTTGACCTTTATTTTTAGACGTCAAACATTTATTTTTTTAAAAAAATGCTTATAATCAGTAGAAATGGCTTCAAAAACCCTACAGAATCTGTAGTGAGAACATTTCTTTTTATTGATTTTAAATGAGTCATAAATCATTGAAAAAATGGAAAACCGAAAAGAACTTAAATAACGCTTATTTTCAAAAATAAATAACAATATGTCCAGTTTAAGCCTATAGGTGTTTAAAGGAAACAATCTAAGCTTTCTTTGTAGATAAAAATAAAATAAAAAATAGGCTAAATTCGAAAAAAAGTAAAATTCTTTCTGATTCTGATTTTTAAAGATCAAATACTTATTTTCCCAAAAAATGGGCACGATCAATGGAAAGGGCGTGAAAGACCCTATCGAAATTGTAGAAGTAAAAAAATTGATTTTATTGATATTGACAGAGGTATAAATCATCGAAGTAGATGGTACCCGTACTCAAAAATTACACTCTCTCCCTCTCCGTAATTATGTGCCCCAACGACAAACTTTTTTTCCCATAAACTACCATCCAGTAGGAGTGCACTTTACCCAAGTTTGAGCCTGATCAATTCTTGGGGTTGGGGCAGTTGAGAAATAATGCCCGAAATAAACTTCCGCTAAATGCTTCCAAATGCAGTGTTATCTCCTTTTCGAGAAACTCTAATACTATCAGCTTTGACTACCGCATAGAAGGAACGTATTTGAACATGGTGACTTCGATTCATGACCAGGGAATAATATTAGAGAGTAATTTGTTATTTAAAACTTATATAAGTATTGTTGTCACATCTGCATATCGGGTAATCGGTTAGGTTATAAAAACGTCAAGGCAATTTACAGATCCGGTAACAATCACTCTGTTGTATAATTCTTTTGTTACATCTAAGCTAGAATATGCGTTAATTATATGGACTCCGAAATATAAAAAAGACTTGCTGTCACTTGAGAAGATTCAGAAACGCTTTCTAAAATACCTTGTATTCCCACGAAGAGGATCTGATTGCATTCAGTTATGCACCAGGTTTCAAATTTTAACATTATCAGTATGTCGAACAGTGGCAGGGGCAAATTTCCTCTATAACCTATTAAACTCTGTACTAGACTGTAGCGACATTTTGCGGTGTATTAATCTAAAAGTACCACGAATCTTTGCTAGACAATATAAGCCATTATATTTATTGCTTTCTAACTATGTACGCGAAATAAAATCGCCTGTTAAATCAATCTGACAAAATGTTAATCTACTATACATAGAGAATGACCAAAAAGTAGACGTTATTTCAATGTCGCGCTCAGACTTCATTGCAGCTACTAACGAATTTATAATACGCTCTCGGCAACTTGCAAATGCATAATATGGGGGACGTGGAATGCCTAATAACGTGGGATGAAGGAACCCACCGGATAACCGAAAAAATCGATTTTCGAGTTTTTATTGATTCTCAATAATGAAGATTTCCCCTATCGAATAAAAAATCCCCTTTGCTCCACGCTCGAAAGTGAATTTTCTGGAGCTCAAAGTTGTACCAGGGACCGTTTGTCTTCCTTCGCTTTCGTTTACTTTGATCCGCTTTTTCTCGTAAACTCATTTTCGATCATCCGGTGGGTTTCTTCGTTCCACGTCACATATACAGAGTAAAGTATACGTAAAGTTAAGACATCTCTTAAGTTATATACTATTAAGCAAAACTGTATATTGCATAGAGCCCGTTATTGGCCTTTGGCTGTGGACTAGGATTTCATAGAATAAAATTTTTTAAAAAACATGTGTTCGGTGAATTTGGCGAAGATCATTTTGGATCGGAGCACGAAGCACGACGACCATTCCGCGCCCCATAGAGGCGTTTAAACTTGCGCGCGAAGCGAGCCCCGCGTGCGAAGAGCGCAATGAGAATGTGCCCGCGCCCCCGAAGGGGGCCGGGCAGGTTTTTTCAATTTAAATTGAAGTATAATTTTAACCACGATATGTTTCGATTTTCTAAAGAAATACGCAATTAACAAAATCTAAAAAACATGTTTTTTGCTAATTTAAAAAATTTCTATCTCGAATATAAATTTTTTACATTTATAATTTTATTTTAAAAAACTGTACCTACAAAAAATTCGCCTTAATTTGTTGCTCTATGGGAAATGTTGCATAAAGTTGGTCAAAAATTCAATGCGATGGTCAAATATTAACGGATTTCAAAATTTTTCTTCACGATCTCCGTAAAAGCACGACTACTATGCACTTTTTTAAGTACTAATTCATAGGGGCTGTTCAATTATTACTTAAGCACTTTTTAGGAGAATTTTAACCCTCTCCTCCCTCCATATAAAATGGAATAAATATTTGACCAGAAGGTGTTATTGAATTTAAATAATCAATTGGTATACTCTCTAAATTTCCAGCATTTGATTCGTAACTATCTATACTGTAATGCTCTTTCATTTACTCGTTAACAAGAATCAATATCTCATAATTAATCATTTCACAGTCATCATTAAAAGGGCAAACTATTGCTTTAGAAATGAAAGAGCATTACAGTATTGATAGTTATGAATCAAATGCTGGAAATGTAGAGAGTATACCGGTTTTGAATATTTAAATTCAATAATATGTTCCGGACAAATGTTTATTCCATTTTATATGGAGGGAGGAGAGGGTTAAAATTCCCCTTAGAAGTGCTTAAGTAATAACTGAACAGCCTCTAAGCATTAGTATTTTAAAAAGTGCATAATAGTCGTGTTTTTGACGAATATCGTGTAGAAAAATTTTGAAATCCGTTAATATTTTACCATCGCATTGAATTTTTTACCAACTTCATGCACAGTTTCCCATAGAGCAACAAATTAAGGCTAATTTTTTGTAGGTACAGTTTTTTTATAAAATTATAAATGCAAAAAATTTATATTCAAACTAGAAATTTTTTAAATTAGCGAAAAACATGTTTTTTCGATTTTGTGAATTGCGTATTTTTTTAAAAAATCGGAACATATCGGGATTAAAATTATACCACTAAGAGAGCATACACATGTTACGTGACGCATTTTTTGTGATTTTTCGTTCACGACTACCCCCTGTGATAATTAGATTTTGTTATGATGTACCTGAATGTGAACTTAATTTTCTCAAAGCTACTTCGACTTTGAGGAATACATTCTTTTCATGACACTCGTGCTTCGCGCTCGTTATCAGCGATTCGTAAAACATTGAAAATAAATTAGCTAGATTTTTTGGAATTTTTCCAACTTTTACACTTTTGGTTTTCAAATAAGACTTCATATTTTGAGACCCTGATGCAGTCTACACAGCGAACAAAAATTAAATTTTGGCAATTATCTGTCTCTTTTACTAATATATTATTAGATATTACTGAATAATAATGGTACGATTATAGTTATTATAAGTGAGATACGTCGCTCCTTTGAATTAACCTTTATTCGCAGCTATCTTTTGGAAAAATAACATTTCAATAAACATATATTATTATTAAATATTTCAAAAAACGTAAATAATAATAACTTCGCATAAAATGCGAAGTATGAATGCTAGACATGGCTTTCTGCGTGCCTTAAGTACTTTGAAATAAATTTCTGGAAACTGATTTTTGCTACGGCGATAATTTATAGAGTTTTTGGACAACTACCCAAAATCGAGATTAAATCTTTTGGACTTATAAAAACGTGATACTGAAAATATTTGAAAAACTTTAACTTTTTGAATTTTGCGCGAAACGTAAAATGCCTTCAGAAAAATCTCCTGAGCTATTTGGAAATTGTTGTCAAGAAGTTTTATTAAAATTTCTATATTTCCTTGAAAAAGATTTTCTGAATTATCAAAATTGTCGAACTTTTTGAATTTTTTTTTCAGATTGAAAAATGTCACCATTATAATTTATAGTGCTTTTTCAGAGCTACTAGGATCCGAAATAAAAAATTTTTGATTTATAAAATCTTAATTAACAAATTTTGAAAAAGCTCTAACTTTTGGAATTTTCATCGCATATGGTTGATTAACAAACCCCACCTTACTTTCAGAACATTAAAAAATTATGCCAAAGCTTAATCTAATCCATCCACTCTCTCGAAAATTATCGCGTCTACAGACGATGAAAACGACGACAACGCTACGACAACAGACAGGATCGCAAAAACCGTTTTTTGTTTTATTCAGGCTGTCTTAAAACATGGGAATTTGATGAAAACTGGGGGGTTACATTTTACATAAAAGTAATACAGAAACACATACAGGCACCATCTTGAAAACCTGTTTTTTTTAATTCAGGAGGACTCAAAATGTCATAATCTGCAAAAGATGGGGCGGGGGGGGGGGGCAATTCTTCCACAAATCTAATACCTTCTCATAATGATCATA
>JBAGKK010024915.1:0-11262 GCA_037177015.1 Euceroptres primus | reverse complement strand
TCTAGGATTCTTTCTCCTGCTTCTAAAATTCGTGACGCATATGATAAAACGTTTTCGTTTTCCCACATATAGAGTCCACCTAATTCCCCTTGTAATTGGTAGACCGATTTTGATGGCGCGTAAATTTGTTTTAATCTTTCCACTAATTTGTAAACCGTATCATAATTATTACCGAGGATACTTTTCCTGGCTTCTCCCGAAATTTTAATACGAATAAGTTTAACTAAATTACTCTCGGCGGTTGTTGGAAGCATAGATTTTGCTTCCGTACATCCTGCAATAAAAATTGAAAGAGGAATATTTTTGCCTTCGAATAATGGAACGAGTTCAAGCGCGGCGCGGAGAGTATTTTGACTTTTATTGAGGTTAATTAACAATAATTTTGCCTTTGAACTTCTTCTAAATTGTGTACTGCTAATTTGTTCAGAATGTTCAACTAACTCGGTTTTTTCGATATTTTCCTTATTAAATTTTGCTGAAGGTGGATTTATTTCAGCGGAAAGTGATAACTTTTCTATTGCACTTTCTTCTAAGTTTTCAAAATCTATAGGATTATTTTGTTCGTTCAAAGATAAATTTGTGAAACTAAAAATTTTATCTTGTAAATTTTCTTCTGTCAAAGTTCGGCTTAGATCAGAATCTTGACTGTAATCAAGAGTTTTTAAGAAATTTTTGCCTACAGGACTGCGTAAAATTTTAGAGGAGCAACCGATTTCAAATTTAATTGCTTTTTTAACAGGTATGGTAATCGACTGATTTTGTTCGACTTCTTGCAATAAATCGGGGTTTCCTTTTGTTTCTGAACGTGCAATACGAGGTTCTTCTTGTTTCTCGTTTTCTTCGAAATCAGACATGGGGTAATATACACATTGCAATTGTTATAATTAAAATAAATAGGAAGTTGTGATTTCTTGCAAATAATAAAATTTTGAAAAAATTAAATAATAATAATTCGGAACATTAGATTTTCCTTAAGAAAAATTTTTGCAAAAAATCACAAAAATAGTACAAGTTATTGCCAACCTTTATAAATCTCTATGTGTCATTGAAAAAATACAAATTTTCAAAATAAACTTTAGAATTTTCAATCAGTGAAAAACAATGCACCAACATGTAATACTCTCATTGACTTTAGTTGCCCGGCTTCGATGCACAAAAAAAGGGGATGATATGTTATGTCACAAACAACAAAACATCCCCTTTTATTTCCTAAAACCTCGTTTTGTTTGTGTTCTCGTTAGAGATCTCAAACGGGGATGAGGTCAATGAGAATACGCTGGATGTGGTAAAAATGGAATTTATTACAAATGCAACGGTGGCTTACAAACTTATTTGGGAAAACATTGATTTGGGAAAAGGTTGGAATAGACTCGGTTTATCTTTATTTATGGGTACTTACTACAAGGATAATGCAACTGCTGGGTTTGTTCCTTTTTAGGGTTGCAAATTTGGTGAATTCTGGCTGTTGAGATGGAGATGTGGAGACTAATATCTTCTGCTGACGCTCGGTCGTAAGAACCGATTTTATTGTAGTTTTTCACCTTAAGGGACCACTTAGCGATCCTTTTAGTTTAATGTTTTTTCACTTTTGTTATCGAGGTTTGGGAATGACTTCGTCACTTTCTCTCGGTTAAAATAGATATCAGGGTAACTGATTTGAAAAATGTTACACACTGTCCACGCACAATTGGGGTATAGGTACCTGAGGCTAGGTACCGACAAGACTTAACGAAAAAACTGATTTGCACTTTGGGAAAAGTGGCTGATTGCAAACACTTTTACTGCACGTAATTTGAAGAGAACTTGGACTTGCACCCACGTAGGTTAAAGAAAAACTGATCATGAACTGAGCTGATTCCTATTGTTTCTTGGGGTTTTTATACCCATTAGCTACATTAGTTGGATAGAGTGCGATAATCCCTTTGTCTCCTTCCTGGACCTCAGGTCCTCCTTCGGAATGTTGAAGTATGAGTGTGAATATAGTTAGTCACTCATACAAACTCTTTGGTATACCTCAGGTCTTCCTTCAGAACGTGAGTCATACAGACTCTTTCCTGTACCTCAGGTCTTCGTATTGAATGTTAAAGTGTGAGTGTGAATACAGTTAGTCACTCTTGCAGACTCTTTGCTATACCTTCGATCGATCTCGACTGGGCTCTCCTTCCGTCTTTCCCCTATGTTTTGGTTGGTTTCTTGAGTTCAAAGGTCTGGTGATCCATTTAGAAAAGGGCACACTAAGATCGTTTTCGGAAGATTCAAAGTGTGGGTAAAGTGCAAAGACCCTTTCGTCGCTCTCCTATGTTTGTGTTCGATCTCTTGTACTTCGAGGATTCCAAATACATGCTCGTAATAAGCTAGCTATAGATCCGAGAGAAAATCAGTATACGTCAATCGCATATTTCCTTCGATTACATAATTTTATAATAATGCTTTCCACATATAATTCGTATATAAGCAATAAGTTTACAATAGGCTGGATTTCCATATTCTTGATAATTATATTTACTATATTTATTAAATAACATCATGGGACGTGACAGTGGATATTGAAGTAACAAGGGTGGTTTTTTCTCATGAGGGTGGAATACAAGGAATATGATGTATTGACAGTCTTAGAAAACTCCTCTTTGGATTCCAATGAATATTTTCTTAATGAAAATTGAGTGTTAGTATATAAAACAATGAATAAACGAATTTTCTTCACTAGGGGTAGTTTTTGTGAATTTAAGTGTGATTTTCAAGGGTTGTACCTACATGTAAATTTTATATAATATCTGTATGTCCCAAAACATTTTTTGTCCATCACGTGGGGCGTAAAATTATTGGCATTTAGGAGTAGTGTATATTGAAGTAACAAGGGTGGTTTTTTCACATCAGGGTGGATTAAAAGGAATAGGATGTATTGACAGTCTCAGAAAACTCCTCTTTGCATTCTAATGAATATTTTCTTGAATGAAAACTGAGTGTTAGCATATAGAACAATGAGTAAACGAATTTTCTCCACTAGGGGTAGTTTCTCTGAATTCAAGGGTGATTTTCAAGGGTTGTAACAACATACTTACTTTTTAAGATATCTGTGTGCCTCTAGATACTTTTTCATCCATCATGTGGGGTGTAAAATTATTGTGATTCGGGAAAAGGGCAAATATTTTCAAAAAATCGGGAAAAACGCGGTTTTTGAGCAGCGATATTAATTTGCAGACACAAAAAATTATTAAACCGACTATGGAATAGTCGCAAAAGCGACTATTTAAAATCGGCAAGCTTTTTCTTATATTTCGGACGGAATAAGTAAGAGTTTCGCGGCCGGTGTTTCACGAAGACGGCGGGTGTGGTTGATTTGCACTATATTCATTTAAAAATGTTTTTGTTTTTCCGAAAGCGGCATAAAATTTCTCTTCGTACTCAGTACGGGCTTCCGCATGGGTGGGATCATTCACCAGCACTTCTAATTCAGTGTAAGCTTTATTAAATTCTTCAAATTCCCTATCAAGGTCATTTGTTCTTTTTTTTTAAAGTAGGGAAATCGCGAACAGCGGAATATCCATCGATATATTTCGCGAAATTCGTTATTCTTCTTTTGCAATTAGTAGTTTTAGTTTTGAGTTTGTCAGCCTTTGTAGTCATTGCGAATATTTGCACGAATTATTAACGAGAGGAACACGAAAGAAATAACATATTAGGGAATTGCGGAAAATAAGAAAGGACAACGCTTACCCTTTCGATGTACTATGGAGTAGTGGATTCTGTTGAGTCTTGATGAAATTTCAGTTAGCCCAATCTTGCCGACAATTGTGACAGCAGCTACAATGATCAGGATTGACGTATTCTTGATCAGCTTACGTTAAGAGTTAATGTTTTACGTTCAATTAAACGTGACTCCAAAGTTGTACAAAGGCACGAGATACGACTGTTCAAATTTGTTTTTATTTTGTTCAAGAGAGAATTCGCAAGATACACGAGAAATAAAGTTCAATTTTATTAAATAGTACGAGAAAGATATTGCACAAAGAACCATAAATGATTCTGCTCATGAGTAATTGTACCGAATCGACAAACACTCGCCCAATTTCGATGATTAAAAACACGGACGATTTTGGTGTTATATACATATATTTTCAAAAATACAGTTTACATGTATACACATACGAACAGAGAATAGAGTGGACTGTAAATTGTGAGTTGAACGCCACTAAGTATATAAATAAGTGAAGGTTTGAAAGTTTGTTCATCTGCCTATGCACCGACTTGCATAGGTTAACTGCTCGATAACGATTGAGATAAAAGTTTCAGACTTGACGGTCCCAGTGTCTTAGGGGTACCGGTTCACTTCCGATCGTTGGCGAAAATTGACAAAGCTGAAAACCCCAGAGGAAAGGGTCTTAATAATGTCCGCGATCGTGCCTTTGGACGGCTTAAGCAGCTTGTTGCAATAAAAGCATAAAATGTGAAAGCTTAGGAGTTTTGTTTCTAGTAAGCACTTCGGTACACAATTTAATTTTTATAAGTGTCAAAGTGGCTGTTCCTAACTATCTTTCTGAAAGTAAATTGAACTTCAGTTTCTCGACAAAGCTAATCAGAAAATATTATAAAATTGTTTCGGCGAAACATGCCGGCCCCTTTTGGACGAACACGTTCAACAAAAAATAAAGTTGTAGATACCTGAATTCACAACATAAAGGTATTCTTTAGTCTGGGAGTTACATAAAACAAGTCATTGAAAACTAAGGTGATTCGTTGTGGAGGTTGTCCTCTTCTTCGTGGGTACGAGATAGTGATTAGACAGGAAGAGGAAAGCGTTTATTAATACAACGTTTGTACTCTACCGTATCGGTTTTCACAGTAGCTACCCGGACGATACCATCTGGACCAGGGTGAGTGGCGACAATGCGCCCGAGTTTCCACTGAAGAGGTGCGAGATTGTCTTCCTTAATGACAACGTTCCCAGTTTGATGGATTGGCTGGAGCTAGAGTGCCATTTGCTGCAAGCCGTTAGTTGTTGCAGATACTCTTTCTGCCATCGGTTCCAAAAATGATGACGCAACCTTTGGGCGTGCTGACACGCTAACAAACGATTAGAGGTTATATCCTTGAAGTCCAGCTGGGGGAAGCTAATTAATGGACCACCAATTAGGCAATGACCAGGAGTCAAGGGTTGCTGGTCATTTTGATTGGAAGCCATAGGCGACAGCGGGCGAGAATTCAATATGGCTTTAATTTCTACGATAAAAGTTTCTAGTTCCTCGAAAGTTAATAATGCGTCACCTATTGTGCGAGAGAGATGATGCTTAAACGATTTTACTGCTTCCTCTCAGAGACCGCCAAAGTGCGGTGATCTGGGAGGGATGAACTTCCAAGTTATTTTCTGCTGACTCAAAAATACTTTTACTTTTTTATTGTGCTCTTCCGATTACAAAAGTTCGTAGAGTTTGACGAGTTCGCGATTAGCACCAACAAAATTCGTTGCACTATCTTAGAGGATATTCCGTTATATTCCTGTTCTAGCAAAAAGTCTTTTTAAAGACGCGATAGAGGCTTCTGTGTTATTTACAGCAACATAGACTTTGAGTTTGTTGCGCTTACGAAATCGTTTTTCCTTAATATAAAACGGACCACAATAGTCAACACCGACATTAAAGAGAGGACGAGAACAAGACACGCGTTCCTGTGGCAAAACACACATGACGTAATCAACCCCCCGAGGTCTTGAGCGGAAGCATCGAACGCATTTGTAAATAATCTGTTGCGTGATGTTACGACCATTTAAGGGCCAAAAACTCTCTCGAACGGAGTACAAAGTCGCCTGGGTTCCTGCGTGTTTTAATCTTTCGTGTCCTTCGCGAGTTATGAGTTGAGTTACACTATGATTAGAAGGCAATAAAATTTGATGTTTTTGTTCTTTAGGCAACCCTGAGTGTTTTAATCTACCACCCACTCTAAGGATCCCGTGCTTATCTGCAAATGGTTTCAAAGGAATTAATCGACTTTTAATACTAAGGTCATCTCCATTCATTAAGGAGTGTATTTCTTTCATAAATGTGGCGAGTTGTGTCGCGAGAATTGCCGCTCGAGTAGCAGCTTCAAGTTCAAGTACGGTAATGGGACCACTGCTTTTTTTGTAGGGTTCCTTGCGTTGTAAGCAAATCGCAGGAAGTATGCGAAAATTAGTTTTAGCTTTTTAAAGGAACTACACCTTTCAGTCAGTTTGTGATTAGTTTCCTTTCCTTTAGTGCAAATAGGATGAGCGATAACGGTGCGTTTCTCTGGAATTTCCGATAAATAAATTTTCTCTTGAGGCCAACGAATTTTTTCAAGGGAGAGCCACTGAGGGCCGTTTTTCCATAGGGGTGCCTCCAGAAACACTTGAGGTGTTAAACCTCTTGAGACTAAGTCAGCGGTGTTGTCCTGTTTAGGTACGTGTCACCATTCACAGGAGATAGCGAGTTTTTGTATTTCCGCGACTCGATTTGCAACAAAAATTTTGAACAAATGAGGTTCTGTATTTATCCAATGCAAAGTTGTGGTGGAATCTGACCATAAAAAGGTTTGCTTGATTTCGATTTCCAGAGCTTGCTTGACCGCGGCGCATAAGCCGCGCTTAATTCGAGACGCGGCAGCGTCACTGGATTCACGAGAGCGACTCTGGATTTAGAGCAAACTAGTGAAATATGAAGAATGCTTTGAGCATCGGTCGAACGCACGTAAATGCAGGCTTCGTACGTTTTTTCGCTTGCGTCGCAGAATTCAATTTCAGTCGAATTAGGTGCGATAATTAATTGATTAAAATTAATCTCACCTAAGAGTGGCAATTGCTTTTTAAATTGCAGCCACATAGTGTGTATTTCTGTTGGAACCGGACTGTCCCAACTGACCCCAGCTTTCCAGAGTAGTTGGATCAAAATTTTTGCTTTCACGATAACTGGACCGAGTATCCCTAAAGGGTCGAATAGATTAGAAACTTGCGATAAAATTGAACGTTTGGTTACAATATTTAAGAATTCCGAAAGGTTAATCTTGTAAAAAATCGAGTCTCGACGGGAGTTCCAATGAATCCCCAGTGTTTTTATATTTGCATTTGGATCGAGCGATATATGTGTACTAGTGGGATTGTCTGAATTTTCAAGCACTAACGAAGGGTCATTGGAGGCCCATTTTCTAAAAGGGAAGCTGCCCTTCTGCAAGAGATCGGCCTGAATTGTAGGTTCGACCATTAATGAATTATTTAATGAAACGTCCGATGACGTTTTCGCCGATCCATCGAAAACCACGCGAATTTTTGTGGTTATACTGTCCCTTTTTATCACAGCATGATGAAGATAAAATCCGGGTACAACAAGATGTTTATTTTTGATCAACGACATGTGTTTTAGATCATTATTTTCATTTAAGGAAGTGCAATAATTTTCCTTTAAGATGGGATTTTTATCAAAACGATTTTCTAACATATTAAAGAGACGAAGAGCCTTAGGACGCGAATCTCACAATTTTTCTTTATTTTCATTAAAAGGAAACCGAACGATATATCGATCTTCAGAGTTACGCTGCGTGTGAGTTGTAAAATGAGTTTCATACGCTTGTTCCTCATGGGGTAGTAACTTTGTAAAAGGAACTTCCTCCATTTCCCAAAATTTTGTTAGATTCGCGGCTAAGGGCGTCGAGTGTGTGATAATGTGACACTGATAATTGTTTTTTAAGGAAGAGCTGGTTATCTAGCTACTATCCAACTGAGATGCGTTTTTTGTAACACGGCATCGGGATGGTTTATTAACGAAATTTGACCTGTACAGAACAATTTGTACAATAACTTTACCCCGATAAGAGCATCGATTTCTGATGTTTTATGGAATTCAGGATGAGCGAGAGTTATATTTTTTGGTATTTTAAAACTAGATCGATTAATCGAGATTGGTGGCATATTTTTATTAATTTAATTCAGAACGAACAATTCAATCTTTTTCGAATATTGATTAAATCGCGACATTAGAGTCGCCGAAAATGAATGTTTTATTTCTGTGGAAATATTAACCACATACGAGACTGAGACTTCAACTGATTTTTGGGGCAATTTCAAAAAAGAAGCTGTTGCTTTAGTGATAAAGTTTGCTTATGAGCCAGAATCTAAAAAGACACGACACGTTTTTGAGTTTCCTTGAGCATTTACTAGGTCGACGATTGCAGTGCCTAGCAAGCCCTCGAACGAGATGTGAGCATGCAGATTAACAAGCGATTGATTTTGAGCGACAGGTGCAGTTTCGACAGACTCACTGGACTCTCTTTTTTGGAAATGTAACAGATGCATTTTGCCACACTTACGGCAAGGACTGCCATTGCAGTCAGAAACGCGATGATTAGAACGCAAATAATTTATGCAAAGCGCTGAATTTTTTGTAGCTTCAAAACGCTTTTATGGCGAGAGTTTTTTGAAATGTTCACAACCATAAACTGAATGTTTGTCCTGACAATGTGGACAAAGGGGAGTTGCAGTTGAAGCTGCGAATGCTTGCTGGAAGCGATCGTTATTCAAACGAGAAGATTTTTTATCCGAAAGATTTTGGAACTTTCCCTGAATTTGACCTGACTTTCTGTCTTCGAATTGCGCTCGACGTTGAAGAAAGGTTGTCAATTCTTCATAGGTGGGGTTTTCTGACTCACAGTTGGCGTCTTCCCACTTTTCACAAATAAACGAACTAAATTTTTGTTTAATTATTTCGACTAAAAGAGTGTCCCACTTGTCGATAGGTTCTTTCAACGCCTCTAGGGCTCTAACATGTTTTTGGATTTGATCGACAAACAAACGAACGGGAAAATCTTTCGACAGGTATAGTGAATTCAATAGGGCTTTTACGTGAGTTTGAGAAATTATTTGTCTATTATCATAGCCCTCTTTGAGCAATTCCTACGCGGCTATGTAATTTTCCGATGAGAGTTCTAGAAAGGCGATAATTTCCGCGGCTTCGTCTTTCAGGGAACCTTTGAGGTGATATAATTGATATAATCATGAAATCCCAACCAGGACTCATAGGATCCACTAAAACTCGGTAAATTTACGCGCGGCAAGCTTCTTCTTGTATTTCGGACGGAATAAGTAAGAGTTTCACGACCGGTGTTTCACGAAGACGGCGGGTGTGGTTGATTTGCACTATATTCATTTTAAAATGCTTCTGCTTTCCCGAAAGCGACATAAACTTTCTCTTCGTACTCAGTACGGGCTTCCGCATGGGTGGGATCATTCACCAGCACTTCTAATTCAGTGTAAGCTTTATTAAATTCTTCAAATTCCCTATCAAGGTCATTTGTTCTTTTTTTTTAAAGTAGGGAAATCGCGAACAGCGGAATATCCATCGATATATTTCGCGAAATTCGTTATTCTTCTTTTGCAATTAGTCAGCAATTAGTCAGCCCAATCTTGCCGACAATTGTGACAGCAGCTACAATGATCAGGATTGACGTATTCTTGATCAGCTTACGTTAGGACTTAATGTTTCATGTTCAATTATACGTGACACCAAAGTTGCACAAAGGCACGAGATACGACTATTCAAGTTTGTTTTTATTTTGTTCAAGAGAGAATTTGCAAGATACACGAGAAATAAAGTTCAATTTTATTAAATAGTACGAGATAGATATTGCACAAAGAACCATAAATGATTCTGCTCATGAGTAATTGTTGCGAATCGACAAACACTCGCACAATTTCGATGAATATAAACACGGACGATTTTGATGCTATATACATATATTTTTAAAAATACAGTTTACATGTATACATATGCGAACAGAGAATAGAGTGAACTGTAAACTGTAAACCCCCGAGGTTGAGACCCAAGGGTCGAGAGACCCTTGGTCATGGTTGCCAGATGTTTACAATAAACAACGAGGCAAAAAGGTTAGGATCTTGAGAGTTGCCTCTAATTACACGAAAGGTCTTAATACTATCCGCGATCGTGCCTTCGGACGACTTAGGCAGCTTATTGCAATAATAGCATAAAACGTGAAAGTTTAGGATTTTTGCTTCTGGTAAGCATTTCAGTACGCAATTTAATTTTTATGAGTGTCAAAGCGGCTGTTCCCAACTATCGTTCTGAAAGTAAATTGAACTTCACTTTTTTGACAAACCTAACGAGAAAATATTATAAAACTGTTCCGACGGAACAAAGTTTATAGTTCCATCTGTAATTGTTCAAAAGGTACATGGCAGAGAAGTTGTCTCTTTCTGTAGAGTTCACAGTATTCACAGCTCTAACCATAGCGTCAGACTTTCGGGCTGGTTATAAATACACAGGCGCCGCGACGTCGCTGCAAACATGGTACAGTCGGACCTCTACCATTTCAACCAGGACTATTTCAAGTTCGCCTCATCTGTTGCCGCCACACTAGTCGCTATCATGCCTACTGCGCAACTTCAATTTTCCTCTGAGCGACCTATATCATTTTAATACTCCCCCCGAAATCTTGAAATGGTACAGGCCCGGCTATACAGAGCATCTTTCGGGGGAAAAGTGTACATGGCACATGCGCGTCTTCCCTCCACTACGCCACATATATCAGCTCTCTACTCTTGTTCGTATCGCCCCCCGGGCTACCTTCATTTGATGCTAGTCCTCTGCAAAGTCACAGCATATGCTACCTACTATAGAACTTGAATTAATTTCTATTCAACTCCAATATATTTGCGTTAAGCTTTTATTCAAATCTCATTTTGCAGCGATTGCAAAATGGAGCACAGTTGCAAAAATCATCCCGATAGCTTTTGTTACGTTTGCGGTTTTTTCGTCCCACAAAAACAGAGATGAAATATTTCCCCTGCAATGCGAGAAGGCTACGAGATATATTTTCAGAGTAAACCCAAAAATGGAGAAAAAAGTTGGATACCCAACAGCTGCTGTTCAACTTGTGCTATTAAATTAAGGTCAGTACGTTGAGGAGATTTTGATCCTATTTTTACATTCACTTTTCCTACTTTTTAGAGAGAACCTCAGAATCATATCGATGATTGTTATTTCTGTGTCACATGTGTACAAGGCTACTCATCGAAATGCAAGGACAAAAGTTGCTTATGACCGTAACGATTCTATTCAGGGAAATTCTGCAAAACGCAAAGCAGAAGAAATCAATGCTGACGAAATTCAAACCCTTGAATACAAGCCGACCAGAAACTTGCCAGAATTATTTGACCAGAAAGAATTTGTTATACGCGTTGCAATACAAGCGACAGCCTTTAAAAATACTCTCGCTTTCTTCGACGACGTTTTGATCGCAGTT
>JBAGKK010024904.1:0-11262 GCA_037177015.1 Euceroptres primus | reverse complement strand
GTCAAATTCATGAAAATTCAGTTACAGTATGGTAAATTTCAATTACAATTTGGTAATTTTTAGATACGTTTTCTGAAGTTTCTTAAGTTTTATAAAAATTTCTGTTACCTTCGTAATCTAAAAGTTCCAGAAATTTACGAACATTTCTAACAGTGTAAGGGAAGTTATTTAAAAATGTATTTGAATAAATAAACAATTGTTCCATCGATTTTCAGTTTTCTGCTTGAATTGTTTAAATGAACTTTAAACTGTTAGTTTGATTAGGGTTTAATCTTATGAATGCAAATATGAAATTGATATGATCAAGAAGAACATAATTATGTAGTTGTAGGTACAAATTATGTGAAAATGAATGGTATCTTTTCTCTTACGTTTGAAGCTTTAAAATAATGTCAGCTTTTTTCACTTAATATTTATGCAAATTGTTGTGAATCTTTATGAAAAGATCTATCAAAATTTCATTACGTTAGTTTACTGAAATAGAATAGTTCAAAATTAAAGATACACTGTCAGAAATGTTCATAAATTTCCGGAACTTTTAGGTTACGAAAGTATCAGAAATTTTTATAAAATTTAAGATACTTTTCAGAAACCGTATCTGAAAATTACCAAATTCTAACTGAAATTTACTAAACTGTAACTAAATTTTCAGTTACAGGGAACTGCATAAAGCTTTAGTTAACTGAACGTAAAATATTTTCTGTTACAGTTTTCGAATTTTAAGTTACACGTTTCAGAATTTACAGTTACAAATATCGTAAAATTACCAAAATGTAACTGAATTTTCATTTACTTATAACTTACTTTCCTAAATTTTTCCTAAATTTACCAAATCGTAACTGAAATTTTCCAAACTGTAACTGAAATTTCAGAAATGGTAACTGCATAAGGCTTCAGTCTCATGTTTTTGAAAATTGTCATGGAAATTTCTAACAGTGTAATAAAAATTAAACTCATAATGAAAATAATTAAAATCATAATAAGTTGAATTTACCAGATTATTTTGAAATGAAATTTTGAAAACTGGACACAAATGATTTCATTTCCCAGGTAGAAATCGTATTCTATACAATTTTTGCGAATTTTTCACAGCTTTTTTTTCCAATGTAATTTCAGTATGCAATTTTATTTGCTTTACTTCCAGTTTTTCTTGCATCAGCAGTGTCAAGGTATTCACAGACAGGTGCAATCTAAACCGAACCAATTCAAATAGTACTGGTCCCTATTTCAATCGTCGTATATTGTCATCGCGAACGTGACTGACATATAAAATAGCCAATTCGTGTCATCGAAACTTTTGCCCCGAGGAATTGGCAGCGCTGGTTTCGAGAATAGATAACTCTCTCGTTGCTTCCGGTTTTACCTTCAAACCTCTCTTTCATAAAATTAAATATATCAAGATTAATAGAAAACTAGTTTTTAAAAAAATGTTAAAATATTTACAATTTACAAATATTAAAATTTTCTTTTGATAATTTTAATGTAATTGTATAAAAATTATAGAAAACAAATTAAACAAAATAACAATTGTGATAAACAAATTAACAATATCTTATTCCTCGAGAATAATAGCTTTTAATCTACGTTGTTTCCAAATGGCGAATTTTAACATTTAAATCTGACCTGATTTTAAAATTAGAAAAGTTGAAATAGGAAAGCTTTTGACGGTACAAAAGCCTTTTCATGAAAGTTTTCCTATTTGAAATGCTTTCAAGTGGAAATATTTCAAATTCCAGTTAAAATTTTTAAAGGGTTTAAACAGCATAGGAATCCTGAAATCATTAGCAAGTCAAATAAAGTTCAAAAAGAGATCTTTCTTATTTTATGGCAAATGTTGAATATTATGTAAAATTATCAGTAATGATAACCTACGTGAATAATTTAAAAAAATGAAAGCTGGTTTAAAGTGAATGTAGAGTTTCAAGTTCTGGAACTTTCCTAATAGCGGCACAAAGTTTCAGAATGAAAAACCATTTTAAACGTCTTTCGGTTCTGGCATTTGCAGTAAAATGTCATTCTTCAAAATTTTTCAAGGTTTGCAGTTTTGAAAGCAGATTTCCAGGCCAGGAATCTAAGACTTTCCTTGAGGTTTATTCTCCCTTTTTTTTCACACTTTTAATTATATTTGACGCGAAAATGAATAACCTGTTTCTACTGGAAAAAATTGATGAACTGTATTATTTGAATATAAAAAAAAAATTTTTTAAATCTGGAACACTTTCGAATCCAAATTGACATTTTCCGGATTTACGTTTTTAACTCTAAAATGTATAAATTTTAAAAAACCATTTTCATAGATGCAAATGAATTATTAGATGAGAAATTCTTATTGATATGTTGAAGATCTTTTTTATAGAAATATTCTTCAGATGAGAAAGATAAAAGAAGAAAAGCAGAAAAAACGGATGATGAAGTTTACCTCTATTCCAGGGTAATAATTACCTGCAACAAAACTTAACTTCACAGGATAAAAGACCCCGCATCATTTAAATTGAAAAAAGCTCTAGGTGGATTTTTTAAAGATTATTTTATCTTGCAGTTCCTGAAACTAGAAGAAATTTCCCAAAAGGATTTTGTTCCATTATAAGTTTTTTTGGTGTGGGGTCCTTTTACCAAATATCGGTTAAATTTTCTTTTGTTTTCCCGTGACAACACATGTATTTTAAAAGACATGAAGTTGTCTGAAAAAAATTATCCCTCTAAAAAATTACTTGCAACAAATTTTATCCTTAGTTTTTTCTGTGAAGGCAAAGGAACCAAATCCGAATCAGAGGTCCAAATGCGAACATTATTGCTCTTGCCGTAAATAAATACAACTATAAACTAAATTTTTGTGAAATATTCAGTTTATTTGTTAAGCTGAACGCTTTACAAAAATTTAGTTTAAAATTGTAGTTATTTGTGGCAAAAATAATAGGGATTCGCTTTTGGATCATTGATCCGAATTTGGTTCCTTTGTCTTCACAGAAAAAACTAAGGATACAATTTGTTGCAAGTAATTTTTTAGAGGGATAATTTTTGCATTATACTCAATTTTATTGTTTTTAATTTTTTATCTATCCCTTCATCAATATTTTTCGGAAGCAGACCAGGAAGGGATTTTGTTGATGTGGCGGTATTACGACCGTCGAATACGTCTCAGATAAATTTTGCGAATCCGAAACATGTCGGACCTTCGGTCAAGTTTTCGTAATTTCTTGTCGAGAGTTGGTTCGATAAATCCTTCTATCGAGACTCGTAGTGCTACTTGCTAGTTTCTACACGTAAGCGAAACGTCAGCTTTTCTCTGGAGAGTCACGGGTGTCGGAAGTGAAGGCGGACGATCGGCTCTTGGCCACCGCATCGTTTCTTCCTCAACACTTTTCATCACTTTTAAATTAAATCTCATTTTCACTTAGATGAACTTCAACAGTTTTTTTTTCTGGGCCTTAGTTTTGTACAATCAAGAAAATACTTGTCTGAATAGTTCAAACCAATTTTTATGATAGGACATGTGGAAAAAGACCCAATTCTTCAGAATATATAATCATGATCTATCTTTTCTTACCGTTACTGCTGGAAATCATTAATTAAAGCCACAGTGAAGACTTACCTGAAACAGAAAAAAAGATAACTAATTAAGAAAAGCATAACGAGTCAAACTAAAAGAAGCAAAAAGGAAGGTGTAATTATTATTCATTGACACAGTAAACGAGGCTTCAATATGATCCCAAAAATGAAACAATTTCGTCTGCAATTCTCTTATCCAAAAAAAAATGAATATTTTTCCCATGTATAATAGTTTTTGATCGTAAAAAAATTGATCTGCAATGCATTGATATTTTGAATCTACTGGGAAGTCTCTTCAATTGCGTTTTTTGTACTCTTTTCATTATTATATCGTCAAATGGGGCAACTTCGGACATTTGGGGTAATTTCGGACAGTCCTAGATTCATCGCTTAAATTACTCAAAATGGTTTTAATTAGGATCTGGAACCATTTAAGGCTTAGGCTGATTCCATATTCTAGTTGGAACCGTTTTGAGTAATTAAAAGTATCAATTTAGGGCTGTCCGAATTTACCCCACATGTCCGAAGTTGCCCCGTTTGACGGTACATGGAAAATTAAAAATATTCTGGAATATTCTAGAAGATTATCGAAAAATACAGAAAATTTCATGAAGGATTTTAGGAAACTCTAAAGAGTTCCAAAGGTTCTGAAAGTCTAATTTGTGGAGTATTTCATTAGAACTGATTCCATATTCTAGTTAGAATCGTCTTGAGTAATTTAAAGTATCAATTTAGGGCTGTCCGAATTTACCTTTCATGTCCGAAGTTGCCCCGTTTGACGATAATTTACAATGAATTTACTATTTCTTTAAAGCTTAATATTAACAGCTTAGCTTATAATTTACTAGCTTGAACTAAAAATATAAAATTTGAATGTTTCTAAATCTTTCAAATATAAAATGCAAATTTTTCAATGGTTTAAAATGAGATGAAATAAAAAAAAAGAGTTACATAAAAGGCTTCTACTCCACAATTCATGTTCTCAGTTCTGCAAGAGCGACTGAGCAGAATGGAATAGAGACCTGCATCTTTGAGTCACTGGTTCGTGAAGTAGTCAATAGAGAGCAGTGAAGAGACAATTTTGAGTTGAATTCAACATAGAGACCAAGGACCTATAAGTGTCCTATGCTAATATCACTATGAGAGAATATAGATTATAGAAGAACTTTGCAAAAAATTGGTTGATGGGCCAACTATTTTAGTAGTTGGATAGACTACTTTAGTAGTTGCAGAGACTACTTTATGGTAGTTGGATAGACTACTTTAGTAGTTGAATAGACTACTTTAGTAGTTGGATAGACTACTTTAGTAGTTGGATAGACTACTTTAGTAGTTGGATAGACTACTTTAGTAGTTGGATAGACTACTTGAGTAGTTGGATAGACTTCGTTAGTAATTGGATAGACTACGTTAGTAATTGGATAGACTACTTTAGTATTTACAAGCTTCTTTAGTATTTACAAACTTTTACTAGTTGATCTAACTATTAAAATTCCTGTTGCAATCAACTGAATAGTTACACCTTCTAATAAAATAGTTGTCATAACTAATAAAGTAGTAGAGGCATATGTTACAAATCAAAATAGTTGGTGAAAAAGAAAGTGAAAAAGGAAAAAAGAAAAAATAAAATGGAGAAAAGATAGAGACATCAAAGAAAAAAAAAAAGAACAAAGGGTGAAAAGAGGGGAATCAGATGCAATATAATTGTGTCCTGTGGGTGGTAACCAACTCACGGAGTGGCCAGCCTCAATTGAACGACACCGATTGAAACTCCATGCTAGGGAAGGTGTCGAGTGCATTTCTCGAGACATGACTTGAATGGTCGAACACAGACTGGGGCCCAAGGAGCTGCCTTGACTTTAAGTTTAAGAAAATAAGACAAAGGCCTGCCAATCTAAAGCTTGATTCGGAAGGGCGATCACGCGCGGAAACCCGTCCAACTTCACCGGCTAATCAGAAAAATCTACACTTTCATCCCTCTGTTCCCCCCCACTCTTCCATTCGTGAAGCTGCAGCATCCCTAATGCCGCTTTTATTCGTCCTTCCTGCACAAATCTCCACGATGACCTCTCCAAGCCAAAAAATGTTTGTCCATCCCGAATCAAGGACAAGCTTTGAATTCATAAAATTTTACCTTTAAAAATGAAGGTGCTGGAAAATTGTCCAAAGAGGAGAGTCGAAATTTCGTAGTCGTAGTTATGCAATTTGAAATAATATTCTTTAGGAAAATGATAAGAGTATTGGAACTAAAATAAAAATGTAGTACTTTTTAAATGGGAAACAAAATTTTCACTGTTTTTACTCATTCATTCATTCATTGAATGAATATGAAATGAACATTGAATATGGACTGATTCTTTAGAGAGAGTAATAACATTTTTATTGTAGTTACAATACTATTAGCATTTTTCTATAGATTATAATCTATAAGAACGTATAGTATTGTAAACACAGGTTTACAAAATTTCATGGATTTCAGATTTAGGGCTAATGATAACTGATTTCGATAGGTTTTTTTCTCATAGAATCCGAATCCGCAACCCAAAGTAGTAAATTGGCTTCAGCTTTTGTGCAAAACGGGATCAAAAGTGATAAAAAAAGTGTTTTTGACCATTTTTGAAAAATCATAGCGAAGTAAAGCGATGTGTCAGAGACATTGTAAAGGGTTTAAAATAATGTTCAAACCTGGTAGGGGAAAGTTGCCTAAGACAGGTTACCTCCTAAGACGGGCTGCCCTTAATTTTTTTATATGAAAACATTATATTCATCACTTTTATGTATGAAGATATATGCTCAGCAGAATTCTAGTTATTTTGAAAGCGTTTTTTTTGCATTGGGGGTTAATTAACGAAAACAGAAAGGAAAAATTATTTTTGTACATTAGAGAACGAACGTTTACCTATTTTAGAAGTTATACTTTAATAACTTCTAATGATTTGAAGGAGTAAGTTTTTTTTTGGTAGATAATTTTGTAAATTTTGCAACTGTTACTTACGTTTTACTAATTTTTATACTGTTTAATAAAAATATTTTAAAAATTGTAAGCATGCGAAATTCCTAAGACGGGCCGGGGTTAGGCTATAAAACTGCTGATAAAAGCGTAATCTGCTTTATCTATGGATTACCGACGCACACTGGGAGAAAATGCATTTCTTCCCTTAAAAATCGTCTACAGCCTTCAATTTCGCCATGATTTGCAATTATTTTTTTGACTCAGTGTGCGTAAAATGCGTTTTACACACCCATATTAGTGCGTAAAACGACTTATTACCCACCCACTAATATGGGTGTGTTAAAAACGCATTTTACGCACACTGTGGCAAAAAATATCGTATGCAACTCGTGCGTACGGTTTTACGCACATGTTGCATAATATACTATTTTTAAATTTAAGTGCGCTAAATTTTAAAGAGCACCCTGGACAGTAGTTTCGGCATTTTCGTCTGTTTATTTATTATATGGGGATTCCCAGAATACAAATATTTTGATTATTGTACGGTTCAATTATTAAAAACAAATTAAATTAACAAATAGCCAAATATTGTAATTTTTGTTTAAAAATTTTTTTCTTAGCTAAAAATGCTTTAAATTATTGTGAGAGTGATTGTTAGTCACAATTTCTTTAAAACATTAACAATTATAATTGTTATAAACAATTTTTGTGGAAAAATTTGGAATGTGGTTTTTTCAATTTCGGATTTCCCTTCATCATCTGAATTGATGTAGATATTCCTGAAAATATCATATGTTCAATTATATTAGTTAAAATACAACAATTGTTAATTTTGTAAACAAATTAAATATATAAATTCAAAACTTTGGCACTTTGGCCTGGAAAAGAACTTTTTGCACGAAAACTGCTTTAAATTTTTGTGAGAGAAATTTGCAGTTATTCTTCCTATAAAAAATTAACAAATAAATGTTATTAACAATTTTTTATTACCAACAAACAATTGTTATAATGTTTAGTTGTTTAAAAATGATTTTAAATAATATTTTATTATGGTTAGTCATTAACTTACACTCTCAATACTCTATTGAACAGTTTTATTGCGAAGGCAATTTTTAATAGAAAGAACTGCAAATCTCTAGCACAAAAATTTAGAGCAGTTTCAGTGGAAACAAAAAAATTTTTTCCAGGTGAAGATGCTACAATTTTACATTTATTTATCTAATTTGTTTATAAAATCAGCAATTATTATGTTTTAACTAATACAATTGAACAAATGTTATTTTCAATAATATCTGCATTAATTCAGACGATGAAGGAAAATCCGAAATTGAAAAAACCAAAAATTCCAAATTTTTCCACAAAAATTGTTTATAACAATTATAATTGTTAATGTTTTATAAAAATTGTGACTGACAATCACTCTCTCATAATTTAAAGCATTTTTATCTAACAAAAAAATTTTTTAAACAAAAATTACAATATTTGGCTATTTGTTAATTTAATTTGTTTATAATAATTTAACCATACAATAATTAAATTATTTGTATTCTGGGAGTCCCCTTGCGTTGATTTGTAAAAAATCTCGATTTTCTCATACTTTAAGTAAACATAATAAATGAACAGACGAAAATGCTAAAATCTCGGACCAGGGTGCTCTTTAAAATTTAGCGCACTTAAATTAAAAAAAAAAAAATTGCAAACAGGGGCAAAATTGAAGGCTGCAGACTTTTTTGAACTAAAAAAATGCATTTCCTCCCAGTGTGCAACGGTACACCGAAAATACGTCAGATATTTAAATTTTCAGCCATAATTAGTACCTTTCCTAACTCCTTTATTGCTTTTTGATCATGAACAAGAAATTTTTAAAAATATGTTGTTTATTCACTTTATATAAGTAAATTATTGATCTACGATGAATCACATTTGTCATCTTACAACTTTTTATAAATGTTAAGTTCGTGATCTTTGTCAATCTTTGAATTATAAAATCAACAAAAAAAAGAGCCTTTTGTTAATTTCAACGAATTTTAGAAGAAAAACTGAAACGTTTTACATAAAAAAATAGTTTGACCAAAAGAGTTATTTATTTTATTCTTGTTTTTCTATTTTCATCATTTTATTACATATTGTTTATTGGGATGGTGCTTAAAAATTGAAAGTCGTATTTTCCAGAATAGAAAGCGTCCAGTTTTTTCTCTTAATGGGAGAAACTCCCTGGAATTTTTTCAAATTAAAAAGAGTTTTAAAAATGTTTTAAATTTGGAAATTTTTCAAATTGGTTCTATGGGTGCAAAAAAAATCATTAGCTAATGTACGAAACTTTTCAGTTTGTTAAAATAACAATTTCAGTATGGTTAGTGATGCAAATTTTCATGAATAAAGCTCGTCTAAAATTTTCACATTATAGCATCTCTAAATAAGACAATGAATCCAAATCCGGATCAGAGGTCCAATAGCGAAACATTATGGCTTTTGCCATAAATAAATGCAATTATAAACTAAATTTTTGTGAAATGTTCAGCTTATTTGTTAACCTAAACTTTTCACGAACATTTAGTTAAGAATTGTAGTTATTTATGGCAAAAATAATAATATTTGGTCCTTTCATTCGAATTTGGTTCTTTTGCCTTATGAGTGAGGCTATTTGCGACTTCCGAACCTTCTCCAAAATGAAAAAAAGTCTTTGTCAGAAGTGGGTGACTTTATTTAATAAAGTATTTAATAATAAATGCTTTGGTCAACTATTTATTATAAAATCACCAACTTCTAACAAAGCCTTTTTTTCATTTTGGACAAGTTTCAAAAACTAATCCTGAATTTCATCAAGTGCTTCGAATTTCGAATGCGGAGGAAGGATGGGTCCGGCTCTTGGTGGTCAGCCAGGCCAAAAGGCCGCTTGCCGAACGGTGTCAAATCGGTAGTGGGTGCTCTGCTCAAAAGCAGAAGCTCTTGGCTCAAAGCCAAGAGCTTCTTACGGTCTTGCGAACCTCTTTATTCCCCTCCCCTTTCCACCCGCCACATCCCTTTTTCACTAGGAACATACCACACAATCTCGACAATATCACCACTCTTGCACCCAACTCCACCGATATATATTATACCGGATTGCATACTTAACGTGGTGCCCATTTCAAAAGAATCGCCTTGCAAAGTTTGTTAAACTTTGCGTTTAATGTTTTTCTCAAGTTTATTTCAGCTATATAAAATTTTAGTTCATCGTTCAAATCGTTCTGAATATTTACAGAAATGCTTGAAGCAGAGAGGAAGAAATTAATTTTTTAGAAAATTTTAAAGGAGCATTCAGAAAAATATTCGGTTATTCTAACCAGAATTCAAGTTAGACTCTAATTAACTCTAAATCTGAATTAGTAAAATTCCTAAAATTTCAGTACAGTACATTTCTACTGATGAATCGGTAGAAAACTACTGAAGTTTTAGTAATTTTCCACTGATTTTCAGTAGAATTACTAAATCTGTTTAGAATAATCAGAAATCTGATTAAGATAACCGCAAAGGAATGTTCTCTCTAAATCTCAATTAGTCAAATTTCACTAATTCATCAGTGATTCTGCTGAATTCTGCTGGAAATCAGTGGAAAATTACTAAAATTTTAGTAATTTTCCACTGATTTTCAGTAGAATTCTACTAATTTCCATGGCTAGAATTGAGTCACTGATGAATTAGTGACATTTGACGATTATTTTTAAAAATAACCGGAAAATCTGCTTAGAATATTCAGAATTCTGATTAAGATAACCGCAAAGGAATGTTCCCTCTAAATCTGAATTCGTCACATTTCACTAATTCCAGTGAAATTTTAGTAAAAATCTACCGAAATTCGAGTAATTTTCCACTGATTTCCAGTAGAATTCTAATTATTTCCATAGCTACAATTGAGTCACTGATGAATTAGTGAAATTTGACGATTATTTTAAAAACTATCCAGAAAATCTGTTTAGAATAATCAGAATTCTGATTAAGATAACTGCAAAGAAATGTTCCCTCTAAATCTGAATTCGTCACATTTCACTAATTCCACTGAAATTTTAGTAAAAATCTACCGAAATTCGAGTAATTTTCCACTGATTTTCAGTAGAATTCTAATTATTTCCATAGCTACAATTGAGTCACTGATGAATTAGTGAAATTTGACGATTATTTTAAAAACTATCCAGAAAATCTGTTTAGAATAATCAGAATTCTGATTAAGATAACCGGAAAGGAATGTTCCCTCTAAATCTGAAATTAGTAGAATTCTACTAATTTCCATAGCTAGAGTTGAGACAATGATGAATTAGTGGCTACAATTGAGTCACTGATGAGTTGGTGAAATTTGACGATTATTTTAAAATATCCAGAAAATCTGTTTAGAATAATCAGAATTCTGATTAACGTAACCGGAAAGGAATGTTCTCTCTAACTCTGACTTAGTAAAATTTCACTAATTCATCGGTGACTCAATTCTAGCCATAGAAATTAGTAGAATTCTACTACAAATCAGTAAAAAATTACTAAAATTTCAGTAGATTTCTACTGATTCATCAGAATTCTACTGAAAATCAGTAGTATTTTTTTCTACCGAAATTTTAGTAATTTTGCATTGATTTTCAGTAGAATTCTACTAATTTCCATGGCTATAATTGAGTAACTGATTAATCAGTGAAATTTCACGATTATTTTTACAAATAATAATCGGTGGGGAGATTGTATTGACCCTCAATAATAAATTTCGTAGAAAATGTTGATGTATGTAGTTGGCT
>JBAGKK010024893.1:0-11262 GCA_037177015.1 Euceroptres primus | reverse complement strand
GGGTCCCTATATCCTACTAAACGAGAATCGTCCATGTGACCGCCTGCGCAGTAGGCACTACGTTCCGGTGAGTAGTATGTAATAGGGACTAAAAAAGCGTTTAATAAATCCAACCGCTAGCTTCGTCTGTCCATAATATACTACTCCGTTTAGTAGCTCTCACCCTTCCTAGGGTAAGAGTTACTAAGCCCTTCTCTCTGTGTACAGTATTGCTTTATATATGATGCAATAAATTTCTAGAAGGTTCTACATTATAATCTACACGTCTAGCATATAACGTTTTACAACGTAAAAATATAATGCGTCATTAAGATGACCTTGAAGCTGTTTACACAAAATATAATGGAATTTCCCCTCGTTTACACCAAATTAACCTTCAGAATATTCTGACCATGACGTCATACCTTCGAGAACATTCTAGAACTTATCACGGACACGAACCATCGAAGCTTCTCGAGTGCCGGTAACATGTCGGTAACAGAAATCTGCGTTACAGACTGATGGTACTATCGACTGTCGGTGGTGGCGTCATCTATCGGGAATCTGCATTACCAACCAAGGGTATTATTATCAACTACCAGTAACTTAACACGGACATGAACCACATTTTAGCAAGGTCACGAATCATCGAAGCTTCTCTGTCGGTAGCATATCGGTAACAGGAATCTTGCGTTAGAACGCAGCCTAGTACCCTATTACTAATGTAATTTCATGTTATTTTATCCTACTCTAAATTGAATAATGTAGGTAGATGTAGGTATGTTTTAAGACACTTACCGATCATTACTACTCTTATGAACGATCCCTAAATTTAGAAAAATGTCCCCTAAAATCTCAAAAATTAACATACAATTTCCAGTTATTTGATTATGAAGTGGATTAAGATTAAAGAACGCATACTCCAAAACATGCAAATATATTGTAAAGAACTTTGGAACTATTAGAACCCATATAAACTACCCCTAAATTTAGAAAAATGACCTCTAATTCTGAAAAATTAAAATTCAATTTCCAGTTATTTTATCATAAAGTGAATTGAAGTAAACATGCTCCAGAACTTGCAAATATATTGTAAAAAACTTTGAAACCATTACAACCCTTATAAAACACTCCTGAATTGAGAAAAAACTGGCACTAAAGATTTAAAAATTATAATGTCATTTCTTGTTATTTTATCCTGTTCTAAATTGAAGAATGTGGGTAGATTCTGGCATGTTTTAAGACACTTACCGATCATTACTACTCTTATGAACTACCCCTATATTATAAAAAACATTTATGTACTGTACTTAAAAAATATTATAAATATATTTTGCAAATAATTTTTATGTTTCAAAATATATTATATGAACTAACAGTGAACAAGATGCTCTTTGTAGAAGTATTACCACAGGGGTGGCTTTTGGCATATTATTACTGTTGGGGGAGTTTTTCATCTAAACATATTTTCACATAATATTTTTTATGTAATTTCAAAACATATACCTGAGATTACAATCTAAAAAAAATTTTTCCTAAAAGTTATGCTCATTTTTCATTTTTTCGCAATTTTTGCACTTTTTGACAGGGTGAACTACTGAAGGGGTGCAACCCTCATGTTCGCCAAATTTTATGTAATTAAATACACCCTTTTTCTTTAAAATGAGGCCTTCATGATGCCGATATGTTCATTTTTATGGAAGTTATGATTTTTTAAAGTAGGTGGGACGTATATGTCCCTCTGGCCGTTAAAGGATTAAAATAATTTTTACAATTTAAATTTTTCGATGTTCAACTATAAAGAATATTTTTGGAATCAAATCGCATTAATTAACCTATTATGCTGCTACATTTTGTTGAAGATTGAAACTAAGATTTACAAGTTTATGAAAATAATTAATGCTTTCTCTATGCTGACTCTTGTGAAAAAATATATACCAAGTTTATAGCCCTTTTAGACCAGGAATATACCAACTTTGGTCTTATTTTTGTTTATACCTGCCGTGTATACCTATATATACGTGGTATAAATCTGGTATATATTTTCACAAGGGGAGAAAGCAAATATATTAAATTAATCCTATAGTGAGGACCCTGACAGCAATAGGATATTTGCGGGATATCCTACCTTGTAGGATGTCCCGCGGGGTTAACCCAGGGATATATACCTGGGATAACCCGGGACAATCTGGGACCTACATGAAATATCCCGCAAATATCCTATTTTGCTGTCAGGGGAACCCAGTAAAAAAAAAGAATTGATACGATTTGAAAAGAATCAGCATTTTGAATTCGCGTTAATTCGTATAAATCCCGCTTTCTGCACGTATGAATTCAAAAGAATTAACCAACATCCAAATGAATTCGCGCTGACGAATTCAGACGAATTTGAGGTTGATTTTTAATTCTCACGAATTAAAATGAATTGACAGACTCATGAATAAATCTGTGCTGACGCATTAGAGAAAATTCGCTCCTTCAAACTTGTTTACTACTTTGCACGAATAGAAGAACCAAAACTTAAATACCGTCTTCTCAAATTTACATCCAATTCGTATCAATTCTTCCTTTTCTGCTAGTAAGCGCAAGAGATTTAATTTTCAGCTAGTTAAAAATATCATACTTCAAAATATACACAATTCCTACTGTGTATATTCAACAAAACCATTTAAAAATGTTTTATTTTTATACGTGCTTAACAAATGCTACTTTAGACGTCTTCTTAGCAAGTGCAAAATGATAAATTCCCCACGAAACCATTATTGTAGTGTGTGCAACTTCATGTCATAGATTTTTTCACGCAAAAAATACATTTCTTAACGCTTTTGGTATCTTTTCGCACTGCACATGCATCGCGTCGACAACCGGATCGGGGAATCCCGATTATCTATTATTTTTAATAACTGATTACACACTTATAAAAAAAATAGTATGAGCAACAAGTGCGGGGCCACCGACTGCCCGCACTTGTTGCTCAATATACTATTTCGACTATATGCGTAAAAATGTCAAAATGTGTTTTCTAAACATTGACAGTCAAAAATTAAATTTGAATTGAGATTACTATTGACTTCTTTAAGAAAGAACATTACAAAATAATGAATTTTAATTGACACTGTGAAGAAATTTTGTTTGCAATAAAATTTGAATAACAAAAATGCATTTTAACTTCTCATACGAGTTTGATAAATCGCTCGACAAAAGCTAAAAAACTGAAAGCTAGAGGCATCTTTAAGGCATAAGAGGAACTAATGTCGGTATCGAATTACAAAGTAGCGTATCGAATTACAAAGCAGTATTGCATATAGCAAGGTGAAATTCGATACTCTTTAAAATTATTTATTTGATGCTTATTAAAATTAATTTTCACTTAAATTATAAGATTTGTACATCAATTGAAACACCACGAAAAAAGAAAGCGTAAGAGTGAGAGAACCATCCACGCGAATAGCAAAATTGAAACGGTAACTATCGTGTAATGAGCGTATTTCAGTCTGCAAAAACCAAAAACAGGCATTAGCAAACTAATACGAGTAAAAACAACAATAAATTAGAAGATATCTCAATTCTAATTGCTTACCTATTGTAATAAACTCGGCCTGCATCAATCGTGTCCATTGGATCTTTGAGAATAAATAAACGAAGTCCTCGTACGTGATAATAAAGAAAGTCATTCCAATCCAGATTATCTAAATTGAAATCAAATTTCTTTTGATCGACCTGATTTAATCTTTGATACAACCTTTGATTACCGTCATTTCGGAAAGTCCACTCTTGACTCGAAAAGTATGAAATCACGCCCATGAATTTGTGAATTTTTTTGTATGCTTTCCACAAACTACAATGAAAGAAAAAGATTTTGAGATATAAAATAATTTATGAAACCAATATACATATAATAATCTAAAATATTAAATTAATATGCTAAACACAAGTCTTACATTGGCTTTTTTCCTAAGAGATAAATGACAGAATCTGCTATAGCTGCTGGGACTAGATGCAGAAGAATTAAGCAGAGATTGTGAACCCATAAATGTTTGTTTAAAAACAATACATGATACCAAATAGTCAAATTACTGGGCACTTCGATTCCATAAGTTTTATTCAACTCCAAGAATTTACCCCATGTGATCGGTTTCTGGCTAGAAGACACACAATTGTAAATCGGAGGTTCTTCTTCGACGATTAATTTTTCACTCCTGAAAAGCCAATCACATAAAAATAAAAAATTTGTTACTCTTCACATCCAACTTTCAATATATAAATTGGGTTGCTACAGGTCTGGGAATTCTGGAAAGTCAGGGAATTTAAAAATGGTCAGAGAAAGTCAGGGAAAACCTTCAAAGAGTCAGGCAATTTTTTTTTATTCAGCCAATTATAACTATATCTCAATAGTTATAATTAAAATTTAACAATTATAATTATAATAATATCAGGGATCAGAGTCAGTCCTCTATTCCCCTTTTTACCCGATTTTCACCGCTTTCCCCTATTATTCCCCAAATCTTCTAAAATTACTTTTTGTATAGAATCATTCCTTTTTTATCCCTTTTCCCCTCTTTGTATTCAAAGTTCCAAATTATTTTCCAAGAATTATGAGAAATAGAAACTTGTCATATTCAAAAACTCTTTTAATGTTTTCTTAAATTTCCCATAATTTTCAAATTTTCAAAATCTACGAAAATCTCCTGAAATCTCTTAAAATCTTCCAGAATCTTTAAAATTGATTTAAAATCCTTAAAAATTCTCCAAAATATTTGAGACTGTTCTAGAATTTTCTAGGTTCTCCCACAATAATCTTATAAAATAATACCCTAAAATTCTTCGATATTCTGCAACATATACTAGACTCTTCCAGAATCTTCTAAAACTTTCTGAATACTTTCTGAACCTTCTAGAATTTTCTACAGAATCTTTTAGAATCCTCCAAACTCTAAAAAAGATTACCGAAATTCTTTCAAATTCTTTAGAATCTTCAAAACTTATGTAAAATCTGTAAAAATTCTCCAAAATACTCTAGACTCTTGTAAAATCTACAATCATTTCGATTCTTCTGGATTCTTCCATAATCTTTCAGAATCTTCTGGATTCTCCTATAATTAAACTATTTATTATTCTACAAAATATACTAGAGGAAATCCAGAATCTTCTAATGTCATCTAAAATCTTCTAGAATCCTCAAAAATATTATGAAATGTACCTAAAGTTTTGAACGTTCAAATGAACGAACTGTTTTTCTTAACTCAAATATATCTAGCAATATCGTTCAATCTACAAAATAAAAAGAAATATTATGATCATCATAGAAATATATAGTTTATATATAATATAATAAATATATAATATATACATAATAAATATATAGCTCCATCATTACATTAGTTTCTGTATTAAGGCTACATTCTACTTTCTCGTCTTCAAAAAATCGAATTTTTTTTCTTGATGAATTCGAAAGTATACACCATCGAGAATATGGTGTCATGCTTGCACATCTAGTTTCTCTTTTGTACGTGTTTCGGAAAAGCCTCTCGGTTATTTTAAGCCAAGAAAGAAAAAAATCGAACTACACTCGTCGCTGAATCGAAGCCCCCTGAATCGAGGACCACCTTCATGGTCGTTCACGCTTCACTGATTCTGTCCCCCGCCTCTGAGCGTCCCGCGACGGCACCATCGCTCGAACAGTCAGGGCCGCCAGACGATGTTTACATCACGATTCTTTGCGCATTTACTTTTGTAAGTTCAGATACTATATACGTGGTCCTGAATGTTGACATAAGATTGCTCACTCGAATCGAGGACCGTCTACCCCCGAGCCTGGTCCTCGATTTAGTGACGAGTGTACGCATTTTTAAGGAAAAAGATTTTTTCATTTTTAACAATTAAAAATCTCATTTTTCTCGAAAACGACGCAAAATATGAATAGCAGTGCATCGTTCAAAATTGTTTCCCTTCCTAAAATCTATAAAATTATACCCTTACCAGATTTTCATCTTGTGTATTTTAACAAATTTTTCTAAAAAAAAAAGGAAAAATCGAAAAAAAATTACTATAATAGTAATAGCAGTTCATAGTTCGAAATTGTTCTCCTTCCTAAAGTCTATAAATTTATACCCTCACCAGATGTTTATTTTGTGTATTTTTAAAAAATTTTCAAAAAAAAAAGGAAAAAATCAATAAAAGCGACGAAATTAACTTTAATTTAATTGACGAATTGACTTTAAAGTTCTATAATTACATTTGTTCAAAGTAAAAAATTAGAACACTGTTTGCTCTTTGCCATTACAAAAGTCTTCATGTTCAACAATATATTTAAGATATTAAAAATAAAATGTTAAAGTTCGTTAAACTAAATGCTACTTCAGTACATTTTTATCGATTTTTTCTATTTTTTTGAACAAATTGGTTTCAATATTCAAGCTGAACATCTGGTAAGAGTATAATTTTATAGATTTCAGGAAGGGGAACAAGTTTAAACTATAAACTGCTATTCATATTTTTTGTCGTTTTGGAGAAAAATAAGATTTTCAATTGTTAAAAATGATATTTTTTCAATTTTGGAGATAAAATTCAATTTTTCTTAACTTTGAAGCTCAGAAACTTTAATAATCTAATAAAGCATGTTTGCACATTGTTTCTGAACTACAAACAAACGATTTTAAAAATAAAGTTTTGAAGTTCATTAAACTAAATGCTATTTTAGTCGCTTTTATAGATAAACATCTGGTAAAGGTATAATTTTATAGATTTTAGGAAGCGGAACAATTTTCAAATATGAACAGCTATTCATATTTTGCGTCGTTTTCGAGAAAAATGAGATTTTTAATTGTCAAAAGTGAAAAAACCTTTTTTCTCAAAAACGCGTAATACGATTTTTTTCTTTCTTGGCTTAAAATAACCGGGGAGCATCCCGGAAACACGTACAAAAGAGAAACTGGATGTGCAAGAATAGGTGATTTTAGAAGCTGCAGGTATTTGTAGTGACTTTAAACGCGTTTTTCTCGAAATGACAATTTTTGTATTGCGGACATGATAAAAAAAATACTTGACCAATCAGTACAAAATTTAAATATGTAATTCTGCACATAAGCGATTATAGCATGAACTAGAATCAAGATGATTAGTTCATATTTAACATTTTTTTCCATGAATTAAAAGGGGAAAAAGTGCTTTTTCCCGTATTTTCAACTTTCAAAATTCACCATTTCGAAAATATTTGCTTAAATTTGTTTACTCTAGTCCATGCTATAGTTATACTCATACAAATTCGAAATCTACTTTAATTTTTTTTTCCTGATATTTCAATGGACCTCAATTACGCCCGCAAGCGACCCATATATTTTTCAAAGCGTCATAAGAAGCTGCGGATAACACCACTAAAATGTATTTAAAAAATTAATATAATGCATATTTTTGTATTTCAAGAGTTAAATAATATGTGCAAAAATTTTTTAACATAATGTATTTACTTTATTATAAAAAAATAACCGAAAATCGGCAAAATTTTCGGCCGAGAAAGTAGAATGTATACTTAATAAACCAGTATTTTAGAACTTTGAGTTTAAAACGAAGTCAAATTTCATTTATCTGAACGTTCAGAACTTCAAGCAAATTATTCTGAACTGCATTAGAATTTCTAGTATTCTATAGAATCTTTAGAACCCTCTCAAGTGTACAAAAGACTCTAATAATCTTGCAGAATATTCTGATTTCAGTCTGTTTTCAGAGTCTTCTAAAATTCTGTAGACTTTTTGAGTATTCAAATAAAAAAAGTGAACTTTCTGGAAGATTTTGGAAGAAACTGGAAGTTTCTGGGAGATTCTAAAACACTCAAAAATCTAGATTGTAGAGAATTTTTTGAGATTTCAAAAGATTTAATGAATCTACAAGTTTATGGAAAATTAAAAACATTCTAGAAGATATTAAAAGTTTGTTGAAGGATTGAAGTCATGAAGGATTTTAGAAAATTCTAGAGCATTCCAAAAATTCTGAAAGTTTAGAAATTTGTGGTGTATTTTATTAGATTCTAGACAGGAATCTAATTTTTTTTAATCCTCTTTTTCGAAACAGAAATGGCCTATTTTCCCTAAAATTGAACTACTGAACCACTGTGATCCCTATATGATATAATTATAATTATAATTATAACGGCAGATGACGGTCAGGGAAAAGTCAGCGAAACTCAGGGAATTTTGAAATTGGTATTTTGCAGCAACCCTGATAAAGAATATAAAAATGGTAAAATTTTACCATTGTTTAGAAGTGTCCCATGCAGCAACAGCGATATTACTAATCACCAAGTCAGCAGGGATGATTTCCGCAACATTATCTGGCTTGCAGTGAAGAGTACGAAGTAAACCAATTCCAGAACCAACAACAACACCTGTGGCACCGTAAAGGTTGTTTGTCCAACCAGTGATTGGTTCTTTCCATGTGGAAATTACAATCGATGGACGAACGATACAAGTTGGAATTCCTGTAGAATATCGTCTTGCTGCTTCCTCAGCCATTGCTTTAGAAAAAGCATATGTGTTGGGCCACTTTCCCAAAAGACTGTAAATTTAAATTTCTCAATTTTAGTAAAATTTTAGTAAAACTATATTATCATCGCAATAAAGATGTTGTTAAAACTTTAAAATTGTATATATTTAATGATATATTTTTCTTACACAGGAGTCAAATGCTCCAATTGTTCGTCATCCAACATATCCACTAAGCTCAAAAGTTTATCCAATTCCATTGGTGGTGGGTAGAATTTTTCTTCTATGTTTTTTAATATGCAGTGCGAAAATGCAGTTGAAATGTGAACAAATGCCTGAAATTGACATGAAATTAAAATGTGAAACGTGATCAGTAAAACTTTCAATGACGAAACTTTATTCAACATTTTAATACCAAAACAAAAATTGAAACTTGAGAGACGATAAATCTTTGAACGGCAAATTCTTTCCATACTTTCAATTACTTTTACCCATAATTGAGGGTCCGGGTGCAATAAACTCGTTTGACGTTCGAACAGCTGTATAATTATTGTCCAATCGTCTCACAGAATTCAAATTTTCAAAGTCGCCAAAATAATTTTTTCAAAGCACGGGCTTGTAGAGAATGAGAAAATGGGACTTTTTTTCCTTTAAAGTTTTTTTGCCCCATAATTATTCTTAATAGGAAAAATGAAAAACTGAAAAATTTTTAACTCTAAAATCAATGAGTTTTTAAAATATAAATCGTCGTAAGTTGGTCAAATACTGTTGAAATCGTTTAAAACTTGGTCTACACACTCAATATAGTCTTGTGATGGCTAAGGAAAAAGCAAAAATTGAAAAATATACTATTGTTTACTAATATTTAATTGAGAAATGACACCGGGCCAGTATAACTACGTTTTTATGGCTTCTCCGACAAAAAGTATCGAGGGAACTTTCAGTTTCAAGAAACTTGCAGTAAGAAATTTGAGCCTAAGTATTGAAGGAAAATTTCTGGAAAGTTTCAGATCGATTCATCCAAAATTGACGGAAATATCGATTTTATAATTAAGCGTGCGGCTCGGTCAACGTTAACTCAGCGAACACAAACCATCATGGGGAAGCGTACTCACCATTCTGCTTTGCAGGACCTAATTTGAAAATTTTTTAAGGGTTTTGTTTTTAAATAATAGCCCCCCTCCAAAATATCGGTATAACGAAATATTATTATTGGCTTCCTCAATGATGTACATTTATTATATTTTTATTGCGATATATTTCACATACTCTCCAGAAATGCGGTCTCTACGACCATAATAATAATTTCAACAACAACAATAGTTAATGTCTTGTTTTTTATATTATTTTTCGACAAAAAATATTTAAAAATCGCATATTATACCTATAATGATTTTAGTTTTTTAAGTATAAAAAAGCAAAATTTGAAATGTTTCACGAATATCCTTAATGTTTTGGTCTTCGGTACGAATATGTTTGTTTGAAAACAACATAATTCGTACTTCTTTCATTAAGATGGATAAAAATATAATAAGTTCAGATTGTCATATGCAAGAGTGCACTTCTTTAAAGATTTTTATAACTGTTACACCGAAAAACTTATTTTTTGAATATTTGATTGCGTTTTTGGTATGTTTCTACAATAATCATACAAAATGTCCGAGAAAAAGTGTTCACAAAGTGTCCGAAAAAGAAGGAGAAGCGGAAATAAATGGAAACGCAATGAAAAGAAGTTAGCCAAAAATGAGGTAAGCTATTTCAATACTTTATATGAAATTAAATAAAAATGAACTCCCAGGGTTACATTGCTCGAATTTTTGTTGTACGCAAGATTGCAAGAATGTGTATTAGGCTGCCGTTCAAAGTAAAAAGATACGGAAGTGACTTTGTGGTTTAGGGTTATTCTCTTAAACCTAGCAATAGAAAAGTCAACCTAAGCGACAATGTCACTTATGTATCTTTTTATTTTGGACGGCAGTAGGCTGGTCAAAAAATGCGTTGGAAAATTCTTTTTTCGAATTTGCATGCATATCGTCTGGAAATTTGTTCGAATCTACAAAACAATAAATACATTTTTTTTGTTTAAAAGAAAAATGATATTTAGAGGTGGCGCAAGCCCCATGAATTTTAACAAGTATTTCACATAAGAAAAAAATATGTTTTTGTAAATTTTATTCAGAATCGTCAATTATAGGTAAATCGAGTTGAAGCCCAACATTTCTATTCACAATTAGCCATAGAATACGAATAAACAACTACTTTTTCAATATCACCCCCATAAATCTGTTTTATAGGGTCCTAAAGAAAGCCCATAAGTGAAAAATTGGGTTTTGCGAGTTTTTGGCGCTAATTATGGTTTTTTTGCAGTTTCTTTAATACAAAGTACATATTTCTAATACATAAAATACCATTTTCATGTGATAATTTTAGATTTATATAAATTGGTTGAACAATCTATTATTGTTGTTAGCTATTTTTTCTTAGAAAAGGCTTAAAAAGTCGCGTTTTTTCCGAACTTTTCAACTTATTTTCAACTTTTCAATTAGAGCAAAGTAATAGTCAATTAAATTTAACCAAAATAATTGTTTAAACAATGTATTATTATTTATAACAATATTTTCTTAGGATAATGCTAGAAAGTTTCGGTTTTTTCTGAATTTTTTCGCTTTTTGTCCATTTTTCAATTAGAGTGAGGTAATCATTAATTCAAGTTAACGAATATAATTGTTTAAACAATTTATTACTATTGTTATTAATATTCTCTTTGAATAATGCTTAAAAGTTGCGGTTTTTTCTGAAATTTTTA
>JBAGKK010024882.1:0-11262 GCA_037177015.1 Euceroptres primus | reverse complement strand
TCCAACTCAGGAAAAAGAACAGAGTGAATATTCAAATGCAAGTTCTGTATATCCCCCTGAACATTGATAATATCTATAAACTTTCTATCAAATTTATTATTACTAAAAGACCTCACAATGATTCTGGTTTCTCTCTCCAAACAATTTGCCACAACAAAAGCAGATACTTGCTTATCAAGCTTTTTTAGAGTACATTTTAAATTTTCATTCAAACTGTTGATCTTGGCATGAGAATCATGTGGCAAATTGTTAATTCGGGAGAGGCAATTTTGCTACTCAAAAGATATTTTCGTCTAGAGATATTTTATATTTTTATATAATCGTCAAAAAATATTTTACTTTCATGTAAAACACATATACTTAGTATTACTATTTGAAATTATTATCCGGTGACCGACGCACAGAGGGAAAAAAATAACTTTCTTGGTTCAAAGTTCAATAATAAGAAAATTGTTGCAATCATCTACGTTTCATAAAACAACATTAATTAAGTATGTTCCATCATGACATAAAAAACAAAAAAATTTTGTATAAACAAATTATTTGTTGAAAGTGTGTTTTCTATAATTTTCAATAATTTTACGTTTCTTTAAGTTATATTACAATAAATTTGGATGGAAACAATATTATAATGGAGAAAATTTCTCTTAAGATTAGTCTTGTTAATATTGTACGCAAATTCAATAAACAAATGCATTTGTCGACAGAAAAACTCGTTTTTTTCCATATCAGTCCTTTAATTGGGAACTTTATGATAATTTCAGCAACATTCATAATTAGTTGATAAATTTTATGTTTTTTTAACGAATTTAATAAACAAATGCATTATTTGGGCATTTATCGACGGAAAAATTCGTTTTTTCCATGTCAGTCCCTTCAATTGGGAAATCCATAGTAATGTTCATCAACACTCATACTTAGTTGATAAATTGTATGATTTAAAAAAAAATTAATAAACAAATTTATTATTTGGGCATTTGCTGACAAAAAATTTGTTTTTTTTTAAATGTATTTCATTGTTTTGTTCAATGTGCATTTGTCTCTTAAATTTGTTTTTAAAAAAATCATAGTCTTTCAAATACTATATTAAAATAGCGGAACCAGAATTTAACATTCCATCAAAAACAACTTTCTCTCGTACAATTATTCCCTCAAGATATGCACAAGAAAAGAACAGAGTCAAAAGCATAATAATGAATGACTTGTTAGAAGGTGAATCCGCAGTTTTTTCGTAGCGTATTGAATAAATTTTAGTACAGTATAGAAGTCCAAAAAATCTATTTTTCCATGGACTTTTATCTTTATATTACAAATCGATTTTTAATTTGAGCTCTATTTTTTTCCGTAATATTTTATTTAACGTTCAAAATTGACTATATAACAATATATTACACTGCTCTGCCATTTTAGCGGATTCTAATATAGAGGTTCCAGGAATTTGGTTTTTGGGTGAGGGGTCCAAGGGGACGAGAAAGTCGAGCTCGGAGTTCACCGGAGTTGCGCAAGTAGCGTAGCAACAAAGTGCGCAGTGGTGACGCAATAGAATTCCGTCGGTTCACATCAGTTCATTTTCAGTGTTTTGGTTATGCGTTATGTATAATAATTCATAAATAATAACTAAATCAAACTTAACAGAAATTTAAACGTTAAATTAAACTTATATTTAAAAAATATTTTTCTCTCGTGACAAAAATCAAACAGAAATAGTTCATACGGCCCTGACTTGTTTACGTTTAGGGACATCCGATTTAACGCCAAGGTCATTCAGTCCATCCCCGAAACCGCCGTTAAATCGGAAGAGCAGTGCATTTTTTTTTAAATTTCAGGAGTTACATATCTAACATTCACAACCGATGGATGGACGTCACGCGTGATAGAATCGTATATATTCTTGACCCTGCTTAACATTACGGCAAGTTTTTTAATTCGTCAGATAGTTTTACTAGTGAAACCATTTTCAAAATCTCACACTAGCGAGCATTTGCGAAATTGTTTGAATAAAGCCTTAAAAGATTGGAATCTTCCAAAAAATAATCAGAAAGTACACTTCGTCACTGACAACGAGCCCAATATTAAAAAAGCCATGAAGTTGGAACCTATGCGGTTCAGAATACCTTGTTTCGCACATGCCCTACAACTAGCAGTGAAAAAATGCCTTGGTTTTCGAAAAATGCAAAAGAGGTGCAAAGGTCTCGTAGGCTATTTTGCAAGGTATTCCACCGCTACGGCACGTCTAAAGCTACTCCAAAAATTGATGAATCCGCTTGCAATACCAGTAGCTATGATTCAAGACGTTGACACCAGGCGGAATTCGCAATTCCTGATGTTCTAACGATTGCTACGGCTTAAAAAACCTCTTGTTAAATTGCTGAAACTGAAAGGTATGTCAAATAAACACCTACATTGAGAAGTGGTTAATATTTCCTTTACAATTTATTGTTTTATCAATTTGCTTGTATTTATCGTTCATTAAGGTAGATGTCGTTCTAGAAATCAGACCTCTGGAAGAAAAAAGTTTTCTATGATTTTAAGAATCGAAACATTATCAGTCTTAAGAAAGAAAGAACATTATTTTTATTAAAAAAGTTTAAAACTTACGAGAAATAATTATTTTAACAATAGTTTTCAGAATCGAATTTTTTCTTACTGTTGCTTCTTACAATTTAAAAAAAAATGGTTTAATTTTAATCAATCATGACTAATTTTTATAGAAACACATTCCCTACAATCTTACGATCCCACAGAAGAATAAACTCGATTTTTAATAAAATCGTCTTAAAAGCATCAACAAATTTTAAAATACTGTTGTAACGTAAATAATAAAATGTGACGCGCTCCGAGGAAAGGGTCCTTAGCAGACAAACGTAAATTTTAGAGGAGAAGCAAGAGAAGTGGCGACGCACAGTGGGGCAAAAAAATGTCTCTGGACAAATTGATATTCAGAAACGGTTTGTGAACCGATTTGAATGTTTTTTTTTTATTAAAGCTAATAAAATTCCGCATAAATCGATCAGGGCCGATTTTGAAAAAAGTTTTTTATTTTTTTTTATTTATTTACAAAAATGGAAACAAAATTTTTTTTAGAAGTGTACCGGTTTTCGAAAAATACTTGGATTCAATCCAAAATACCTAGAATCAATGAAGTTGACTTATCCAGAAAAGTTGACTAATAGCTTAGAAATTGTTTAAAAATTTACTGAATTAGCTATAAACCAATAAGTGAGCGAAAATGGATTTTTGGGGATTGACAGTGATTCGTGAATTGATTTGCACTAAATTTGAACAATTTATAGGCAAAAACCGTTTTTTAATTGAATTCATGAAATATAATAAATAAATTGTTATTTTATAAACAAATTTTATAAACACTTATCCATAGCAGCTATTTATGTTGAAATAAATCAAATTTTTCTATCGAATCGGTCAATAATTATACGAAAATGTCACAAAATTATCAGATTTATTCATCCAATAACAACTGATGATAGTTTAAACAAATTCAATTAACAAATGCACTGCCTGGCTATTTTTAGACGTAAAAACTTGATTTTTTCAAAGTAATGAAGTGTAAATAACTAATTTCTAATTTTTTAAGGAGCTTATATGACAATTAACAATTTTCATTGTTAACAACAATTTTGTAAACAAATTTTTATCGTCTTAGGCATTTTTTAAGAAAAAAATTACGTTTCTTTAGGGTATTGGCAGACTGTTATCTGGTAATGGCTCTGTGCTATCGGTCGATAACAATTGATAATTGTTTAAACAAAATTAATTAACAAATGCATTTTGCGGCTATTTTAAGGGTAAAAACATGGTTTTTTCAACGTAACCAACTGCTAATTACTAACTTTTGAACATTTTTTTTTATAAAACTCGATAACGATCTACTATTGTTATTGTCATTAAGAATTTTATAGACAATTTTTTGTCCTTTCATACATTTGTAAACAAAAACTTCAGTTTTTCTTGTGTAATATATAGACAATTACTTAGACATAACACCTTGCTATCATTTGATAACAAACGATGATTTGTTAAACAAATGATTAGATTTTGTACTGCTGGACAGACGCATTATACACACTAAGTAATTTCTAGAAGCATTGCTGCAGCTTCTGGAAGCAATGGTCTTACTTATTGTTATTGTGTATAACGTGTCTGTCCAGCAGTACAAAATCTAATCATTTGTTTAACAAATCATGGTTTGTTATCAAATGATAGCAAGGAGTTATGTCTAAGTAATTGTCTATAAATTTCACAAGAAAAACTGAAGTTTTTGTTTACAAATATATGAAAGGACAAAAAATTGCCTATGAAATTATTAATGACAATAACAATAGTGGATCGTTATCGAGTTTTATAAAAAAAAAAAGTTTAAAAATTAGCAATTAACAGTTGGTTACGTTGAAAAAACCAAATTTTTACCTTCAAAAATAGCCGAAAAATGAATTTGTTAATTAATTTTGTTTAAAAAATTATCAATTGTTATCGACAGATAGCACAGAGCCATTACTAAATAACAATCTGTTAATACCCTAAAGAAACGCAATTTTTTTCTTAAAAAATGCCTAAGATGACAAAAATTTGATTACACAATTGTTGTTAACAATGAAAATTGTTGACTGTCATATAAGCTCCCTAAAAGTTTAGAAATTAGTTTTTTACACTTCATTACGTTGAAAAACCCAAGTTTTTACGTCTAAAAATAGCCAGACAGTGCATATGTTAATTAAATTTGATTAACAAAGTTATTGGATGAATAAATCTGATAATTTTGTGACATTTTCGTATAATTCTTGGCCGATTCAATAGAAAAAACTTGATTTGTTTCAACATAACTACCTGCTATGGATAATTGTTTATAAAATTTGTTTATAAAATAACAATTTATTTATTATATTTCATGAATTTCATTAAAAAACGGTTTTTGTCTATAAATTGTTCAAATTTAGTGCAAATCAATTCACGAATCACTGCCAATCCCCATGAATCTATTTTCACTCACTTATTTGTTTATAAAAAATTCAATAAATTTTTAAACAATTTCTAAACTATTAGACAACTCTTCTGGATAGTTGATTCATTGATTCTAGGTATTTTAGATTGAATCCAAGTATTTTTTGAACACCGGTGCTCTTCTAAAAAAAAAATTTCCATTTTTGTTATTAAATAAAAGAAAATAAAAAACTTTTTTCAAAATCGGCTAGGACCGATTTATGCGGAATTTTATTAGCTTGAATTTTAAAAAAACCTTCAAATCGGTTCATAAACCGCTTCTGAATATCAATTTGTCCAGAGACATTTCTTTTGCCCTACTGTGCGATAAGCCGATAGGATTCCTTTCAAACGCCAATTTAACAAGTCTTATTTCATGCAAAATATTAAATATAGAATTTTTCTAACTTCGCCGCTTTAAAGAGCGAGTTTTAATTTATATAAAACGTTCATAATCATAAAATCGATTTTTGGCTGCTTAGGGCCCTTTCTTCGGAGCGCGTCACAAATATTATTCGTTCATAAAATTATGTAATGTAGTTCTTTGTTTCACAATTTCATTTTCAATTTATCACAAATTATTATTTACGTTCTGGTTCATGCAAAGTTAAGATTTATAAAGTAACTGTATTTTTCTCGTATATAATTTTATCAATATTTGCTCTATAAGTGTCGAAAAATATGTTTATACACTTCCTCCGTAAAAGTCCGATCACATATGCTGGTTTTGAGCCAAAAAAATATTTACACATAATTTTTGCGAGAAAAAGCTTAAAAAGTTCATGAAACATCAAGTTATTAGTGTCCATTTTTTTAATTGAGGTAGAAGTGCAGTCTGAATTAATATAAGATAAGCTTCAAGTATGATGTAAGACAACTGCACAGTCATAAGCATGGTAGTTGACTACTGCGCACCTATGAATGTGCCAGAATAATACTGCGCCGTACTATGTATGGTAGACTACGCAGCCCTAAGAATCGTCGAACTGTATTGTGCATTCTTCAGAATTTTCTGCACAATCCTACGCGATTAGATAATGTATTCAGCTGTTCTAGACACTATACAATTTAAATTCGTTGTCATAAATACTTTATGTCTACTGCGCAGCCAGAATTGTAGCAGAATTATACTGCGTAGCGTTATGCATTATATAAAACTACTAGGAAGCGCCAAGTGTAATAGAATTGTACTACGCAGACTTTAGAATTTTCTGCGCAGTCCTATGCGATTAGAAACTGTATTTATCTATTACAGACACTATGAAATTCAACTGTGCAGCTGCGTGAATTGTAGGAGACAACTGCACAGTCATGGGCGTGGCAGAATAATACTGCGCAGAGCTATGCGTAATACAGCACTACTGCGCAGCCCTAAGTATAATATAATTATACTGTGCAGTGTTTATAATTTTCTGTGCAGTCCTACGCGGTAAGAAACTTTCCCATTAACTGTCACTGCATGTCTCTCTCTATCCAACTGTCCAACTCTGCACAGCCATGAGTACCTCGATCGGCACACTGCACGTGTGTTTAATGTATACAATTTTTACAAGGGCACTAAATACTGTGAACAACATTCCTGATTGTTGTATTTTTTTAACTGAGGCAAGTTGTACTTTTAGTTTCGAGTCGGGTTATCGGGTTTTTGAGCCGAGTCGGGTTTTCGAGGCGGGCCGGATTTACGGGTTTTCGAGTCGGGTTTGTAAAAATTTTGCACACCCCTAATTTTTGTCCATTTAATTTGCGAGCCGTTGGTCGATTGTATATCAACCGAAGTGGGTGATTTTGACTCTTAGAGAGTTGTACTATCAGGGACAATTTACGGAAAATACATATTTCATAATTAACTTGCATAAAAGTGGCTTCAAAAAGATGGCACGTTTTTACCTCGTAAACAAATGAAATAGCTCCACTAATTTTCATGTTATGGAATCGGGGTAAGAAACATTTGACAGTTGCTAGTGTTACAAATCTTTGAAAAAATTTGTTTTATATCTATTTGTTGCTGAGATAGTTTTTTTATAAACAATTACTGCTGCTACAATTTTAAACATATAAATCTTAAGTTTTATCCAAGCGTAGAAAAAGTGTGATACTATTTGTTATATTTTTCACGAAGCAATACATTGTAGCTGTATTGTTTATACCTTACAGTTGTGCATGATTGACGGTAAATAATCGAGGTAGTCTGTTGTGGAGTGGTGGGGGCAGCTTCGACTCGCCGGCTGGCACTCGCGGACGATCGCGCCGAATTGAATTGACGAATTGCAAATTGCTAATTGCGCTTTTAAATTGCAAGTTTAAATATCTCAGCAACAAATTGTCGTATCAAGATACTTTTTTTAAATTTAGGGTAGCTTTCCACGCCGGTTACAAATGTGTTGTAGTGGCTTCTCAACACTGAGAGACTTTTCGTTAAAGTAATTGATAAAAGCGAACTAAAATTTAGTATATCATTGTTTCAAAATAGAAAAAAGAGGACATTTATATCAAAAATTTTGGAAGCTGAAAATCATAATAATCGTATGCAACAAATAACATGCAACAAAGTTACAAACATTGATAATGGTTCATTAATTTTATTCAAGTAAATTGTTAATTAACAATTTTATTAAATAAAACTCATTAAAATGAGTTTTATTTAATAAAATATATGTTGAAAAATGTAACTAAGCTATTAACTACGTATTAAATCATTAATGTGAAAACTGTAATAACTTTAAAGTTATAAAAACGAGAATGCTGAAGTTATCGGCAGGCCTGAAATCTGATTATTGGAGTAACCTGCATTTTTGTATATCAGTGATTATCATTAGTATACAAGCACAGATATAAAAAATTGCCTTTATTAATTTTAAAAGTAATTTACCTAAAAGATTCGGCCATTTGCCGCTAACCGGTGAAGTGACGATAACAGCCACATTTGCCTTGTTTAAAAAAAAAGGTTCAAAATTCATATCGTTTCTATTCAAAATTATCATTAAAATTTGTAAATGAAGAAATTAAATTCATCTTTATTTTTATTAATCTTTAAGAAAGAAATATTTTAAAAAATTTGCCAATTACTTGCTTTTTTTAAAATTTTGAATGAAAGTATTTGAGGACTTGGAAAGCCTATTAGATGGCACTTGTTACATCCTAAATAGGGAAAAACAAAGTCAATTTTTTATATTTTAAAAATTAAGTGCTCTCTTGATTCATTTACGGAACTGAAGGTTCCAAACTAAGGGAACAGGTAAAAGGCTAAAGATCGGTGGTTCACTTTTGAATTTTAAACAAAATCGTATTTATTTCCTAATACATATGTTACTGTGTAAAAAGTGGTGTGATTTAATAGTGTATTGTGTATTAGAATACTTTATTTAACGCAAGCAAGGAAACCCAAATCTTTACAATGAAACTGACTCTATTCTGGACTACTTCAAAGAATTTATAACAATGAACTGGAATTGACGGTTCGGAGAATCCTCTGCTTATTCCCCAGTTAGTTCCTGCAGCAGAAACATAACCTTTTAGGGAAGGCAGATAATAGAGACATGGGAGTGAGGTAAAAATAAATTACTACTAACCTTTTTAATGAATGAATAGTGCTGACGTTAAGGCCTGAATAGTACGGGCCGAACTCGTGCCAGTGGCTGGGTGGGGAGGACCAGGTGTGAAACCCCAATCCTACAGGCAGGACCCTGTTGCTGTTGTCGACAGCAGCAGGAAACCGGGTTAATGCCCTCGGAAAAATGTTGATAGTCCAGCTGAACCGCCGGAGATTTCCAGGATCCTCAAAATTTCCCGGATGTAGCACTGTAAATCCAGAAATGTCTACCTTCCCAGAAGCACCACTGTTGAGTCCGGAACTTTGACTTGATGAATTTAAACTCAATTTAAAGTACTGACTCTTGGTACTGGAATGACTACTTGGTACTGGAAGATTTCAAAGTATCGATTACTGGACCGCACCCAGCAGAGAGGAACTGATGATAGCAAGTTGTGTTGATAGCACCGCGACCAAGAGTGACCAAGAGTGGCTCATACACCCTTGTTGCGTTCTTTTATATCCTGGGGGTGGTTGGGTGATAAGGTCCACCCGACAGAGGGTCTACTCTTTTCCCTACCGTATTCGAGTGGTCGAAATTAATGTCAATCGATAAGCCTTTGATTTAGCGAGTGGTTATATGTATACGACTTCTCGGAAGAAGAAAACTTTGCTCTCGATGTTTTTCCATCCCCTTGATCTGAAGAGTTTTATTGCCTTTTTATGTGACAGGTGAGCTCACCCTAATGGATAGTTCTCAGAATGCGTCTCCATATTCCCTTATTACCTCTGGACTCGTCCCAATGGTTTGTTTCTCGGAATTCGTTGCAGTACAAGAGGTTTTTATTTCTTTTTACCAATTTTATCTCTTAGTTTTACTTTACTTGACATTTATGACCATTTATTTCCTTACTTGCGTTTATTTATTACCATGAGTCATGGAGACATGACCCTTGCGTTTATTTATTACTATGAGTCATGGGGACATGACACACTTCAAAAAAAAAAAAGATTGACCAGTTTCGTCAAAAACTCTCTGAGCTAGAGGGGGTGAAATTTTTGTATTTTGAGCAAAGAGCCTCTATTTCGAATATAAATATCTTTTTATGTATGGTATATAAAAAATTTTGATCCAAACGTTTTCGATAGATTTTTTTCCAATCTTTCGAATGAAATAAAAAAAATTCTGAAAGATTTAAAATTGAGCAATCATTTTTAAAAAACAAAAATATTTTTGATTTTTTTGTAAGTTCGACCCTTTTTTTATATTTTTTTAACTAAAAATAAAGCTTGAAATGCTTACTTGCAGAGCCTTGAATAGCAAAATGTCGTTTTTTGTTGTTTTTGAAAAATTGAATTTTAAGTAACCTGGTAAATTCAAAAAATTTTTCCTATGCGCGAAAAAAAATCGGAAAACTTTTTGCATGTACAGTTTTTGATAAGAAACAATATTCTGAAAACAGAAATTCAAAAAAAAAATTTTTGTTGATTTCAGAATTTTTTGAAAATTCTCAAAAATGAAATTTTTTAAATTTCGTTAATTGCTCATTTTTAATGTACAAATAACATTTATGCTTATTATATTATGTACATTACATATAAGTTGCACATTAAAATGCGTAATTAACTAAATTTAAAAAATTTCATTTTTGAAAACTTTCAAAAAATTCTGATTTAAACAAAAAATTTTTTTTGAATTTCTGATGTTAGAATATTGTTTCTTATTCAAAATTGTGGATGCAAAAAAATTTCCGATTTTTTTTCGCGCAAAAGAAAAATGTTTTGAATTTACCAGGTCACTTAAAATTCAATTTTTCAAAAACGACATTTTGCTATTCAAAGATCTGAAAGTAAGCATTCCAAGCTTTATTTTTAGTTTAAAAAAAAAAGAGTCGAACTTAAAGAAAATCAAAAATATTTTTGATTTTCAAAAATGATGGCTAAGTTTTGAATTTTTCAAAACTTTTTCTATTTCATTCGAAAAATTGGGAAAAAATCTATCGAAAAGTTTGGATCAAAATTCTTTATATGCCATACATAAAAAGATATTTATATCCGAAATAGAGACTCTTTGCGCAAAGTACAAAAATTTCACCCCCTCTACCTCAGCGAGTTTTTGACCAAACTGATCAATCTTTTTTTTTAAGTGCCATCTAATAGGACTAAACTTTTTGTTTTGGGCCCGATCGGAGAAATTAATTTTTTGGGGTGGGTACACATGAGAAATAATGCCCCATACATGAGTACGCATGTGTTAATCGTAAATTAAATATTTATAAGTATTTACATCCAAAACAGGCCATCACTGAGTTTTTTCGTGTAAAAAATAATGACATTCCCTACAACTTCTTTTCTTAATATTTCCCAATAAAAATTTTCAGTGCTATGTATGCTCTATGTACACTCTGTGTGCTCTAACGTGTTCATTTAAATAAACATCAATAATTTGTTTTTAAACTATTAGAAAATCATCTTCTACAATTAAAATGATTAAAGAAACTAAATAAAAATCTGGTCCAAACTCTGAAAACGTTACCACCACACCATCTCTTTTTATAGTTTTCCCCATCCCCAGTTTGTCACACATATGTCATTGTTTAACATATAATCTGGCAGTAATGCAACTATTGTAATAAAAGGTTGAAATACAAGAGAATCATGTGAAAAGTTACGGTAAAATATAAAGCAAGTTTATTCAGATTAAAATGAGCCTTTTCTTATACATGAAGAATTAA
>JBAGKK010024871.1:0-11262 GCA_037177015.1 Euceroptres primus | reverse complement strand
TTCGGGTAAAAGTAAATCATGAGGAATAAACTTGACTCTGCGCAAAGAACGACGAATATTCCGCGAGCCCGGAAGCGTGCTCAACCTAGCGAGCGAGGTGACCTTTGCGAGCTATAAGGACATCGCGCGCAGCGCGAGGTGAAACGATAACGGAGCGCGAAGCACGACGTTCAATAATATCTGCCAATAATAGATTTAAAAAAAAATAGTATTCTATTTTTTCAGAGTAAAGTATTCTTACCCTTTTTCTAATGTTCTAAAAATATTAATTTAAACAAAAAGGCTATCTTTGGAGCAGGTGGAATCAGTAGGTATGTAAATTTCTTGCACAAATTTTGTTTTGAATTACAACACGAAGTTTATTGCAAAGCGTAAAAGAAAAATTTGGAATTGCACACAATTTTCTAACAGACCCCCTCCCCCCATCCCTCCTACCTTGGAGAAAACATGTCATCGATGATAATATAACATGTTATAATCAATTAATTATTTGATTGATAATTATTTGAAGGCCTCAATCAAATAATTAATTAATTATAACAATGTTATAATCAATTAAATTAAATTTGTTTGAGGCTTTTTTAATCTATATACACTCATACCTAGATTATGGGCCAGGCTCGGGGGTAAACGGTCCAAAATCTAATCCTATTAAACTCCAGTTTGAATCGGATTTAAAGCGACGAGCGAGCAGTCTTATGTCAACATTCAGGATCACGTATATAGTCTCTGAACGTACAAAAGTAAATGCGCAGAGAGTCGTGATGTAAACAACGTCTGGCGGCCCTGACTACTCGAGCGATGGCGCCGTCGCGGGACGCTAAGGGGCGGGGGACAGAATCAGTGAAGCGTGAACGACCATGAAGGTGGCCCATAATCTACGCGGCCATAATCGAGGTATGAGTGTATTTTATTTGGCAAATATAATTGATTTCATACGTTCATACTTTCATTCATCAAATACGTTTGATAGAAATATAAAGAAAATCCTATCCACTTCTGAGACAGAAAACGGATTGAAACTTACTGAAATTTTTTTTATCAAATCCTATTCAGCTTTCCCAGCAGGGTTTTTACTCAATTTTTTGACGGTCTCTTACGCGCGTGAAATTAAAGGTATGTTGCGACTTCAGAATATTTCTTAACATCTTTGGGTAATGATTTGGTGTGTATTTTAATAATACTTTTTTTTATTGATTCTTTACTCTTTATTTCTGAAGTGCTTTTCAAAAATACTTAAAATATTATTATATTTTGATGACGCAGCAGAAGATAACACTTTTATATATTTTTTTGTGAACTTTAAAATTAAAATACTTTTACCTAAAGATTTTATGTTGTATGCTCAAGTTAAAAAAACACTTTTTTAACTTGTGACGTTATGACGTCACAAGTTATCGACTTGGTTATAAATAATATTCAACGGTCCTATTTCTAAACAAACAGAGATATTTTAAATATTTAAATATTTCAGTACTGAAATTTAAAGGGGTAATAGAAAACATCATGGGGCATATCTGTTATGTTTTCTATTGCCTCTTTAAATTTCAGCGCGATATCTTTGTTTAGAAATAGGACCGCTAAATATTATTTATAACCAAGTCAGTAACTTGTGACGTCATATAATGTATCATATTCCCTTAAGTTAAAATAAAGGAAAAGAATAATATGAAAAAAGACAGGGCACTGTACGTGCATAAAGCGCGTACAACCTTTTTGTATTTAGTGAAGTATATTGCTTTAATCGAGTAAAAAAATATTTGAACTAGACGAAATATGACAAAATGCACTGAAGAGTGTCCCACAAGCAGTATTGTAGTGCACACTAAAGCCTAGTATAACAAAAATTCGACATTTTAAAACATACAGGTTATCCACTATATGTAAAGAATAAGTTGCATTATGTATAACTAAAAGTGAGAAGAATAGAATCAGAATTTGACTGACAAGAAAATAGTGTTCCACTGCTGCCTGAGAGATGCTTGAAAGATTATGAAAGAACTTTATCTTCAGGTATTGTTGGACTGTTTGCGGACGACACTGTAGATGATCGCCTAGAAGCTTCTGTTTCTCGTAAAGCCTCGTCGAAGCTCTGTGTGGAATTGGACCTTGAAGGTACGACTTTCGTCTGAAAGTACGAATGTCGAATAATAATTAATAATATTATATTTTGTCAAATTCTCGCATGTTAATTACACATATAATTTTCATATATCAGTGCGATTCTTGATTCGACGTGCTTTTAAGATAAATGAAGTTTTTTTTTCATCAAATCCTTGCTTCTTGTTTATATGTATTGTTTTTCGTGAGTAGTATTGAAAAGATCCATCCGCGCGCGCGCTCTGACTGAATTCGCACACGAACTTTCTTGTCTGGCATGAATTTCGCAAATAAATTTAAGCCGGGTAAGAATGAACTAAGCCACGTAATATAACAATAACATATGAACAGTTAATTCAGTTTAGAAGGCGATTATTTTGAGCAAAATTGTTTCGTAACATTTATAGTTTTTTGACTGCAAATGCGCAAAGTAATAACAATAAAACTCCAAGTACTTATTGTAATTTTTATACCTTTACATTTTCGTAGGCTGAACCGACCTTCTCTTCAAGAGATCGGAAGCTATCAGAATTTCTCATTTGGCCTAACTTCATTGAGAGCCCGCTGCCAAAACCGCCGAGAATACTTGTTGTCTTTTCTGCCGTGGATTTAAACACTGATTCTGTCTTTTGAAATCTAAAAAATATCCCAACATATTTTTACAGAATATTATACATATATTATTTAATAACAGGTATCAACAAAACAAGCATAGTGTTTAATTTTAAACTTTCGGATTAAGTAAAAAAAATCCAGCCTTTTTCGAGGCCTTTTTTTAAAGCTGGGTAACCCTATATGGGGATCTCCGACCTGCTTAGAAGGAACCTTTCTTTCTTACAAAGTAGCGAGTACTATAAATTTTAATACATAATGTTGATTTTTCCGATCTATAATAGCCTTTTATTATGTCATTTTGATATAGCTAATGAAATAATAAAAGACTAGTAAATCGGCAAAACCAACATCATTAAAATTTATACATAAGGGGGCCGTTCAAGTAGTATGTAAAGCACTTTTCAGGAATTTTATACCCACTCACCACCCCCAATATAACACATTTTCCGAATTTTCCTTAAGCTTTTCACCATGGGTGTAACGCTTCGTCATCGTAATACATGAACATCCTCAAACACCTATTGAAAGAGTATGCGTGTACTATAAAGTTTGACTAAAACTTCTGATCACGATTGTACAGTAGGAAAACAAGGGGAAAATGATACGATTTTTGGAAATTATAAATTTCCTCACAAAATTTTTTCCCAAAAAAACTCAATCGATACTAGCAGGTGAAGCTGGTTAATACTGGATCAGGCAGCACCTGTGTATTGAGGATATCCCCTGCTCTAATATAACTAACCCGATTTGTCGCCGCGTTACACAGAGACACACCCGCATACACACCATTAAAAAAGAAGACACTTACACTTGGCTCTCTTTCACATTACGAAGTCCCTGATTGACATCTTCGGATAACTCTTTCCAAACACTGATGCCTAATTTTCTTTTCAACTCATGTGAGACTCTAACTTTACTGGATAATACGTGCCGCAGTGTTTGAATTTCCTCTTCTACCTGTTGGTAAAAAAATTAATTATTTTTGCACCCTTTGCATCCCCCCTCACCCATACGTATCATAAATGTATTATTTTTTCCACAACGAATAAATATACTTTAGCAAGTTCTGCGTTCCATTCTGCCTTCTGTCGCTCACGTTCTTCGAGTGAAAGGCCTTGCAATTCATTCGTAAAATCTTCCGTTGAAGCAGGTGACACAGATCCACCTGAATTGAGAGATCCGCCTGAATATAGAGATGCATCTTCTCCTAAAATCAGAATAAAAAAATCTTAAGTATAAAACGTTCAAAGAAAAAAAATTAAACTAAAATCATTTCATATAAAGTATTGGAACTGATGAAGCGGCCGCCGCATCATTCTCATTCTTATCGTTTCGCGCTCCGATTTGTTTAATAGCCTTGCTTCACGCTTAGATGTGTTTGACCATCGCGCTTCGCGCTCCGGTATCTTAAGGTTTTTGAGGTCGTTGTCTCCAAATCTGACATCAAATTTTTAAAATCCAAAATGGCAGACCAAATTTGAATTTCTTTGGAATCTCAGTCCGCTATATTGGATCCTCCATTTTATATTTTGAAAATTTGAGGTCAGATTCGATCTCTAGAACCTTAAAATACACTCATCGGTGGATCGAGGGCCCATGGATCGAAGACTACCTTCATGGTCATTCACACTTCACTGATTCTGTCCCCCGCCCCTGAGCATCCCGCGACGGTGCCATCGCTCGGGCAGTCAGGGCCGCCAGACGTTGTTTACATCACGACTCTCTGCACATTTATTTTTGTACGTTCAGAGACTATATAGGCGGTCCTGAATGTTGACATAAGACTGCTCGCTCGAATCAAGGACTGTCTACCCTCGAGCCCTGCACTCGATCCACTGATGAGTGTACTAAATTTCATTCAAATCCAATCATTTTTTGTAATTTTGGTCCGCCATTTTGAAAAAACCTTAAGATACTAAGTTTCATTCAAATCCAAGCATTTTTTGTAATTTTGGTCTGGCAATTTCGAAAATCTGACTTCAGGTTCTGATTCTGCAACCTCAAAAACCTTAGGATACCAAGTTTCATAAAAATCAAAATAGTAGAAGTATTTTTTATTTTGCCTATATCTACACGCGACACTCCTGGCTAGTTTTAGTTGTTTTAGCATTGTTTGTGAGAAAAATTAAAAAATGTGATTTTCCTTTTGTAAACTTAAATTTTTAAGCAATATTTTAAGCCATTTAAAGGTGGGTTTTCGATTAAATTGCCATTTTATGTTTGCAGAATTCAATTAAAAAAATAAAATCGATTATATTGAAAAAACATCTTTTTATTTTTCAAAAATATTTTTTTTAAATTAATGTTTACAGAAGGAAACCATCCAGAGAGTTTTATGTTGGCAAAACCATTTTTCAGTCTAGAACAATTTCTGTTTTTACAAAATCATATTTTCGAATTTTTTTCAGGAAAGGAAACTCAAATATATTAATTGAGTTTAAGGTTATAAAAGTTTTAAAAAATGTTGTTTTTTTAAAAAGAAGCTTAAAATTCAAATACTCATAACTTCCCGAAAATGTATTTTTTCTCAAAACGGTAAAATACGTGAGTTCTTATTTCCATTGAAAAACAACATATTTCATAGACGACCAATTCTGTGACTTGAAGTTGCACTGCCTGCCTGATCTGAAATGGAGTCGGTCTATTGATCAGACAAAATTTTATATGAATAATGTGTTTTTTCCGTAAAAAAGAGTTGCATTAGATTAATCTTAATGTCTTCTACGCTATCTCTTATCATTTTTTCTGGGTGCCTTAAATGTACTTTAAAATAAATTTCTGATGAGAACGTGTCCACCTGTGGTGAGCAGATTTTTAAGTTTCCTGCAAAAGCTTGATTTTTGATTTTTTAAAGTACTGTAAATACTATAATTTTGTATTATCATAATCCGGTATAACATTTTGATATAAAAAAGGTTAAAGAGATAATTCGTAGAGTTTTTTGACAACTACGAAGAACCATGATTAAAATTATTGAAACTTTGAAAAAGTGATACTGACAATATATACTGTTAACCGATGATGTGGTTAAATCTTTTACGTCCGAGAGAATGATAAGGTAAAAAACATCGTAGATGTAATTTGATGGTTAAAAAAACGACGTCATTCGGACCATTTATTGTTGTAAGAATCCCAACATTTCGAGATCTGAACGATCTCTTCTTCAGGGGAATATCCAATCAAGTTAAAGTCATAAAAAAAATAAGACGTATTGTCGGACTTGCATCCTAAAACAAAACTACTTATATCATTTGATCAAAACCTGGTTTTGGTTGAGAGCAGAGCGATTGTGCTCTCGCTCTCACGTTTTGTTTTTTACTTTCAATTCAACTGTAAGTTTTTTCAAAATCTTTACACATTGTTAATATTTATTTGTTTATTATTTATTAACTCCAATTATGCTAATCAAATGACATAAGTTGTTTTATTTTAGAATGCAAGTTCGACAATACGTCTTATTTTGATTATGACTTTAACTTGATTTGAATATTCCCCTGAAGAGATCGTTCAGATCTCGAAACATTGGGATCCTTACAACAATAAATGATTCGAATGATGTCGCTTTTTTAACATCTACGATGTTTTTTTACCTGATATTGAAAACTTTTGAAAATGCTCCAAGTTTTTGAATTCTGGGCAGAACGAAAAATATCCTTAAGATAATTTCTAGAGCTTTTTAACAATTGTCAAGAAGTTTTATTAGAATTACTGTATTTTTTTAAAAATTGTTTTTCAAAATTTTGAAAATGCTCTACTTTTTCGAATTTCAGACGATTTGAAATGTTATTAAGATAATTTATATAGCTTGTTGAAAATTGTGTACCAAGAACCTTTATTAATATTTCTGTATTTTTTTTTAAAACTGTATTTCAAAATTTTGAAAATGCTCTAATGTTTTAAGTTTTGGACAAATTGAAAAATTTTATTAAGATAATTTATAAAGGTCTTTAAGTACTATTAAGAACTGAGATTAAGATTTTTTAATTTTTCAAAAAGTTTTTCACAAATTTTGAAAATGCTTTTCAGGGGGTCCCAAAATGTAGAGATTTATCAAAAATGGGGGGATCATATTTCAGACGAAACCATTACACTCTCATGTGATAAGAATGTAAAAATTAAAACGTACTTGGTAATTTTTTCATAGCAGCAAAATTGACAATTATTGTCAAAATTATTGCAATAATTATAAAATAAAAAATATTTGCCTGTTTAAAGTTCTAGGTGTACAAAAATTCAATTTGCAAATTTATAAAAAATCAGAAAAAATTTCACTTGAAAGTTGGAGCAATAACATCGCGTAAACTAAGAGTTTTTGGAGCAGGCAGGGATCACAGCGGTTGAGCAGTTCAATTTTAGGGGAAATAGTGGGATATATTTTTAAACAAAGGGGATTTTTTTCTTTAAAAAGGGGGAAATTTTTCTCAATTAAAAATACCAGGGAATTGAATAAATATTAATAAATGGAATGTTTTTTTTTTGATGAGGCAATGAACTTTCGAGTTCCAAATGCCGATAAATAATAATAATAAATGGAATGTTTTTATAAAAAATCTCAAATTTTATTAACAAATAAAATTACATGTCCTACTTGTAGGTGTTACATTGTTAGAAAAATCGGTATTAAGGGGGTAAATATGTTCGAATTGGCGAAAACTAGTACTATCTTTGGGAAGGGATTGAAAAGAAACTAACATATAGATTAAAACCAAAATTGTACATCTATTTCTAATGTAACTGAAGTTCGCAACGTTTACAAAAATGAAAAAATAAAAAAAAATTAATTTCGAAAAAACGCACGAGACTCGAAAAGTTAGACTGGAAAATAGTTGTACTCCACAAGCAGACACCAAAAAAAAATTCAACCTCCTCCTGCATGTGGAACCCACCACAATTTCACTACATGGAATAAAAAGAATTCCAAAAAATACCCTAATTTTATCGTTGATTACAGATTAGAAGAGTCATCAAAGAAAATTACATTTACCTAACGCATGTGGAACCCACTCCATTCTCACCCTCTGGAATAAAAAAAATTCCCAAAAATACCCTAATATCGAGACTCTTTAACCTAATAAAAAAAATATTAGTTTTAATATAAATGTGTAGTAAGTTTAATGTACATTGAATATTAATGGTCAGCTAAGATATAGTATACTAAAATTATAAAATACATGTACATTAATCTTAAAAATTATATGTACATATATTAAATTTAAGATAATTTGTGACAGTGTAACCTTCTTTAAGGTTTAACAAGATAAAGTACACATATGCGAAAAAATATCTCAGTTAACTATGAGATATTTTCTTCCTAACTGGAAAAAGAATCAAATATAATTTTTTATGTAACGGATGTTTTGACGTCTTTTCATGCCTATTTTCTGTATTGAAAATAGCTGTTTATGCAAACATGTTTTTGTTTCATAGTGAATCGTGGGTGCACCAAGGAGGTAACGGTCTTTTACATCTAGCGTGTTTGTAAAACTCGTCTTCGACTCGCGTTACGCGCTGATCTACGACGACTTGTATTGCAAACTCACCCTCGGTCTAAAAGACCATTTTGCCTCCTATGGGTACACAATATACTATTAACGGTAGATTTGAAAATTTCACAGTTACAGAACAAAAACGAATTTGTTTAATTTAAAAAAAAAGAGTTGAGTTAAATCTGAGTAAATTTGATGAAATAATGAGTGTATAGAACATGGCAAATAAATTAAATTAAAAGTTTTTTAAATAACGATAAAAAATGTTAAAACCATATTAAAAAGTTTATTTTTAAGTGATAAAAAAATTAATTAATGATAGTTGGCAGCAATCGCCATTTTTTATTGTAATAAATTTCTATTTATGATCATTTAAAAAAAAACTTCGAAAAAAAGGGGGAAATATCTTAATTTAAGGGATTTTGAGAAAAATAAGAGGAAAATGGGGAATAGGGGACTAACTGTGATCCCTGCTGCAGGGGTTACTGTAGAAAATTTTTTCCTTCTAATCAGCATCCCGTAAACCTCCCAATCGAATCCATAGGAGAGCCAGATCATCCCATTGAAGTACGACACGGCCTTTTATGTGAAATCAAATGGAAAAAGGGTACGAAGTGAGCTTTTATTATTAACTTATAATAATCCTCTTAATTCCGAGACTTAAGTGACCTGAGTCCAAAAACTTAACCTCAAAATATTAAAAAATATATAGAATGATTCTTTACCTGATAATAAGCATTATTATCTTAATTATTATAACTCAAAAAGGGAAATAATAAATCTAATCATATTTCATCATGATAATCGCGCATAAGCTAAAATAAAAAACTGAAAAAACTGTTGACCAACATCAGTACGTGCACCATAGGTGGTGTTGGTTGTTCTTACTTTGACATATTTTTATTTGATTTATTATACTCATATATATTACACGTAATATGTTAAGAATGTTTTCAAACGAATAGCCAAACAGCATTGTAGGAGAATTGAGGGATCGATACTGTATTGCATCATACACACAAGTTGCATTAACGCTTATATTTTACGCATGATTGATGGTTTTTAAAAACTTCTTTTGTGTATAGATAAACATATTGTATACGTTTATACGCATTGCAAAAAATTTCATATCTGCCTCTGCCAACTCACCTGTTGGTATGGAACTCATTTCGTAAATTTGTTTCTTTTTACTTTTGCTTTATATTTCTTTTCTGGAATACCTTACAAAAATAACACAATCTTTATTCAGTTTTAGGAAAAGCTCACTGTTTTCAAGGAGGAAACAATCAAAATTCTCGAACATGAATGAATTTATGTACTATCTTTTACGTCTCAAGAGAATAAATAGCGTTTTTGCAAGGACAAACTTGTGAGAACGTTGGTCTTGTTGACCGCGACAACATTAATATACTGTACAATACTATACAGTTTACCAATAGTAATAAAATGAACAAGCAATGAGCACAAATGAGCATGAGCATCAGAGAAGGGTTATGACGCGTGCTTCGGGGTTTTTTAAGGTTCTCTCAAAGACATTATAGGCCGTATTTCAATTCGACACATTTTACCAACTACAATTCCGGGAATTGTAGTTGGTACCATTCGTGTGTCATTTACTATACAGTCGGACCACCAATGTTCAACTATTCGGGGGGAGTGGTTCTGAAAGTTCCGTCCCATGTGGGCAGAAGACGTCGGCGTAAAGCAGATAATCATGAGAGTGAAAGAGATAAATAGATCTGACTGTCTCTTTCACTCTCATGAGTTTCTGCTTCACGCCGTCGTTTTCTGTCCACATGGGACGGTTGCATGATGTTCGTGGTCGCTCGGAGGGGAATTTGAAGTTGCCCAGTAGGCATTTACGCATACGCGTATGTATACATGTTTACGCGTAAACTATCTGCGCAAACGCCTTCTCGTGACAAGGGGCAAACGATCAAGACTTCTTGCGGAGAAATTGAAATGTTGGAGGTCCGACTGTTTAATTTCGTAAAGCGGGTTGTGACGTGAGCTCGAAGCAGTAAACGTGCTCACGTCCAGATCGTTTTATGGTGAATCCACATATGAACCTGAGCACTGACGGCGTCCAGAGTCCGACCCGTCGCTCCTGTCCGTTCAACGGTGAAGTGCAATGACGCCAATTTCGCCTGGGGGAAAAAATGTCTTGTCGCTGACGCACTCACATGTCATTTCACACGAAATTTTTTTTCCCCCAGGCGAAGTTGGCATCACTGCACGTCACCGTTGAACGGACCGGAACAACGGGCCGGACGCTGTCAATGCTTTGGTTTATATGTGGATTCACCATAACGGAGTACAGTCGGACCTCCACCATGTCATAATTTCGGGGGATTTATGACAGTCGGACCTTCACCATGTAAACTTCCACCATGTCATATTTCCCTCATCTGCTGCCACCACCATTAGCCGTTAATAGTAGATCATAGTAGTTGACGCTTGCGCAGATGGTGTCCCGCCTGTACACATAACCTATACATAGTTTACACCCACAGATGGATACATACGTGTGTGCGCAAATGCCTGCTGCGCGACTTCCAATTTCCCCTCCGAGCTACCTCCATCAAGTAATAACTCCCCCCCAAATTATTACATGGTGAAGGTCCGACTGTACTTGTTGGAGGTAGTTCGAAGGGGATATTTGAAGTTGCGCAGCAGGCATTTGCGCACACACGTATATATCCATGTGTAGGTGTAAACTATCTGCGCAAACAGCTTCTTGAGTGTAGGGGCAAACGATCAAGATTAGTTGCGAGGAATATGACATGGTTGAGGTCCGACTGTACTGTATTTGCCCCATAAGGTACATTCATGCCTCTGCAAGCAGGCAGCCTGCATGCATGCACAAGCGCAAGCGACCGTTCACACCTCGGTTTTTCCAACTGCGGAAAATTGTCGAAAATCATTTTAATGGCTGGAGTTTTTAAATCTGAAAAAGATTTATAATAAAAAAATAGATTGTATTGTAAGATAAAGTATCGATAAATGTCAGAATAATTGTTATTGTGCAATTATTAATTGTAATTTATAGAAAATAAGATTA
>JBAGKK010024860.1:0-11263 GCA_037177015.1 Euceroptres primus | reverse complement strand
TGAATGAGCCATATATATATATATGGCTCATTCAAAAGGTTTTTTTTTTAAATCGGCTGCGCGTTCATGACAGAAATTTAGCTGGCGATTTCTTTCCTAATAGTATCTAGGTGCTCAAAAACCGCCAAAAACGAAGTATTAGATTTTTCAATTCAAAACTTTTTAAGATTTCTTTTGTTGAAATTTGAGCTTTTCGTGAATTTTGCGTTTCTTTTCAAACCTGCATAAAAAAGTTAATTCATAACCGATTTTAATGTTTAATGGCTGAAACAAATTTATTTGTTTCAGAGATTAGTTTTAGAAAAAATATTTATCTTACACGCATTTCTAAAATGCATGATTTATTTTGAAAAATATTGCTTTTACAGAAAAATATTCTGAAGAAAAATTGTGTATTTTATAAAAATACTACTTTTTTGTAAACGACATTTTTTGGAGAAACAATTATTTTTCGCTAAAATCAGCCATACATAAAAATCACCCTAATTTTTCATAATTTCGGTCAAAAAACGAACTATGCCTTGAAAAGTATACATTTCAGAGAAAAATATTGTAAATAGAAAATGTAGATTTAATAAATTACCCATTTTTCTGGAAAGCATTTTTCATGTGGTCGATAGTTTAAGAGTGACACTAATTTTTACGGTGAAAAAAAATTCCTTGTAATTTCTCTCATTTATCAAGAAAGGTGTTGAGCCTTCATAATGCACTTTTATGACAGGCTTAAAGACCTTGGAAAACCACAAATATTTTGTGTAAAACATTTTTCTCTACAATCAATAATTTTCTAAAAAAATTAATTTTGAGTTTTAAAAATTTTTGACTTTCGGCGTTTTTGTGTATTTTTTCGTGCAGAAGGTTTAGAAAAAAATTCTAGATAATAGTAAATTATAAATTTTTATTTTATCTGAATTGATAGAATGCGTATGCGTTACTAAATATAATTTTGAAAGAATAAAGGCAATTTACCCAACAGTTTTTTGCAAATAACACAAGTCTATAAGGGCTAGTAAGGGATTTTAATATATTTTTTCGAATCGAAAGTGGTTTCTTATGTAATTTTATGCTCCGAATCCGAATCTAACCTCAGAATTAGTGCATCACTTCAGAATTCCGAGTTAAATAAAGTTAAAGATGTAAAAAATGACTATTTTGGCCGTATTCGTAAAGTCATTTGACTAAGATAGCAAGTTTTTGTACATTAAAATCAACGTAAACATTAAAGAACCATTCATTATACTTAAAATGAATTTTTGTTTGCCGTGAAACGATTTTTTTCCGCCAAGATATTTAAGTTTAAAGTAATGAACTGTTGACAGAATTTTATACCTCAACTTCAACTCTTGGTCAAAGCTAAGAAAGTTAATTTAAAAATTTTTCATTTCCGATAAAGAATTTATAAGATCTTAGCTTTCATTTAATTCATTAAAAATGTTAAAACCTTCACCGGTTCTCGAAATATTAATTCATTTATGTAAGCATGTAGAATCCATCGCCGTGCCGATCGCATACTCGACTAGTGTAGATTGTGCACGGCCACGCAAATAAATTAATACTTCGAGAACCCGTGAAGATATAAAAATGTTTAATGGATTAAATGAACCCTAAGATCCTAAAGATTATTCTTGGAAAATACAAAATTTTTAAATTATGTTTCCTAGTTCTGGCCAAGAATTGAAGTTGAGATATAAAATTCTGTCAAAAGTTCATAACTTAAAACTTAAATATCTTGGCGAAAAAAAATTTTTTTACGGCAAACAAAAATTCATTTTAAAGATAATAAATGACCCTTTATGATCACGTTGACTTAAATGTACAAAAAATTGCTCTCTGAGTAAAATAAGTTTACGAATACGGCCAAAATAGTCATTTTTGACAACTTTAACTTTATTTAACTCGGAATTTTTTTTTTTGTTGTTGAAATTCTGAAGTCAGATTCGGATTCGGAGAAAAAAAATACACAAGAAATCACTCTCGAATCGAAAAAATATGTCAAAAGCCCTTACAAGCCCTTACAGGTTTGTGTTATTTGCAAAAAAACTGTTGGGTAAATTGCCTTTATTCTTTCAAAATTACACTGAGAAAACTGTTTGGTTCGGATAACAAAACGATTTGGTTGTCCCAACAAAATTTTGGTTCTTTCAAAAATATTTTATTTAACTATAAAAAATTTTGTTAATTCAACCAGAACAGAGATTTTGTTTGTCCAAAAAAATGTTTGTTGGTTCCACAAAAGGTTTTTTGAAAGAATCAAAATATGGTTGGCACAACCAAAAAATTTGGTTGGTTCTATAGCAACCAAATCGTTTTGTGGTCCGAACCAAACATTTTTCTCAGTGTATATTTATTAACACATTCGCAAATATCGATTTAGATAAAATAAAAAATTATAATTTTCATTTAAATTACATTTAAATGAACATTAAATTTAATTTAAATTGCAATTTTTTCCTAAACCTTCTTCACGAAAAAAAACAAACGCCGAAAGTTAAAAATTTTTAAAAACAAAAATTTATTTTTTTAGAAAACTATTGACTTGTTTTCCATCGGAAAAATTATTGTCACTCTTAAACTATCGACTACATAAAAAAATCTTTTAAGAAGAAACGTGTAATTTATTGAAATCTATATTTTTTGTGTGCAATATTGTTCTCTGAAATGCATACTTTTCAAGGCATAGTTCGTTTTTAATCGAAATTACGAAAAATTAGCATGATAGATTTTCATTTATGGCTGATTTTATCAAAAATAATTATTTCTCCAAAAAATGTCGTTCACAAAAAACTTTTATAAAATACTTTATAAAATACACTTTTATAAAATACTTTTATAAAGTACTTATAAAGTAATTTTATAAAATACACATTTATAAAATACTTTTATAAAAGTACTTATAAAGTAATTTTATAAAATACACATTTTCTCCGTAGAATATTTTTTTGTAAAAGCAATATTTTTCAAAAGAAATCATGTAAACGCGAAAATAGAGATCATTTCAAAAATTCACTGTGTCTCAGAAATTAAAATGTACAGAAAAGCATCTGAGACTATTTTTGTACAAGATTGAATGTGTAAATTTACATATAATAATCATATATAAAATTAGGACTATAGCTGTTAAGTCGATGTAAAAATGGCAAATTTGATCAAAAATATTTTTTTTAGTCTTATAAATATTTATATCAGAGATAACCAATGGCTTCACAAGAATTATTTCCATGAAATTTTCATTAAGTATAATATACCTTATAATTTAATCCAAAAGCGAGACTGCTTAACTTGAAAATTAGAAATTGTCAGGTCTTTGTTTTCTTGTGAAATTTAGTGAATTTATAGACAATTTTGAAAACGGCCCTAGCTTGCATTTTTGGAAATACGTGGAAGGTAAATATTTTTCCTAAAACTACTTTCTGAAACGAATGAATTTATCCATTAAACATTAAAATCGGTTATACATTACATTTTCTATGAAGGTTTAAAAAGAAACGCAAAATTCAAAAAAAATTGAAATTTCAAAAAAAAGTTTCTCAGAAAGTTTTAAATCGAAAAATCTAATACTTCGTTTTTGGCGGTTTTAGGGCACCTACTATTGGGGAAAAAATCGGCAGATAAATCGCTGTCATGGTCCGTCAGAATTTTGGCTGCAATTTAAAAAAATCTTTAGAATGACCCATATATATATAAATTAATAAAATTAAACATACTTTTGATACCCATTTGCCTTTCAGAGAGTAGACCTTTATTTAAACGTTGAAATTAAGATAATAAGCAAGTGCTTGATTCGTCACCAGCAATTCTCTTAACAAGTGTTGCAAAATATCTTCTAAATATACAGCAACAGGTTTGCTTTCGAATAAATCTTTCCCTGTTGTTAAAGGCCAGGATATGGTTGAGAATTTAGAATGTCCGAATGAACATTTAAATGATCTTCGACCCGCCCCATCAACCCATCAACTATAGATTTCCCACCTGCTACTTTCAAAATAACTTCATGCAAGAAAAAATTATATGCTGCAAAAGGATTTTAAGTCGTTAGTAACCTTCGACCCTACAATCACTACAGAAATCCTTGTAACAGATCGATCGATATGGCAACTTTCGCTCTTTTCTGAGAATGAATGATTTTGTAAATGAGAAACTGTCACAGAATTTGCCAATTGCTCAATTAGTTAATTTATTCATTTAATCTCAATAAATTTCTAATCGCTTTAGGTTGTATTCAATAATAAGTTGTATTATTATATACATTGTATTATTAATTTTTGTATATTAATATTTTTTGTATTATTATAATAATTATTTTAGATTATTTATTATTTATTCTATAAAGTTAACTATCTATTACAAATTATATATTTACTTTTATTCATTTTTTCAAAATTAGAGAAGGTTTAATCTTTCACTTTGTAGTATTTAACCTTAGTGTGAGTTAAGTTGTTTACAGCACATTTATCTCAATGAAATTATGGTGCCTGTTGGATCTAACTCTCATATGTTACGTGTTCACCGTTTACGTAGATTGTACAAGTGTAGCTTGCATGGAAAATAAAATAAAAGGGTTGTCACTTCTGAAGCATTTTCTATTTCTTATTTTTCCATGAAAAGAGAAATTATTTTATTAAAACTATTTTCCAAATTATCGTTATTCTATTAGAATCTCTTACTGACCTATTCAGTATGTAAATTAGAATCTTGTCAAGACTAAAATTTTACATTGTTTTGCAAAACTGTCAATGATTTAATTGACATGAAAATAGCAAACTAATTTACATTATAATAAAAAATACATATTTCACCTGTTTTAATTTACCCTGTTATTAAATAATAAATTATGGCAAAAAAAATTTAAAAGAATTGTTCATTAATTATTTTGAATAAAAAAAAGGAACATAGTTGTTAGTTGTTTTCCTGCCAGATTAAGCATTAGAAATTATATCATATAAGTATTTTCACCCATTCGCAATTTATATAATTTCTTAAGATCGTCAGATTATACAACTTTGGGTCCTGGTTCTTTCCAGAAGTTAAATAATAATTTAAGAATAATAAACTGCGTGAGCAACGTACGAATATTATCCATAACGTTATGTACAACACAGAAATAAACATTTCAATATACTAAAATATTGTATAATACTTTGCAATATATTCCATTATGTTTTATTCTTATTATGTTTTTATGTTCAGAATAAAAATTGTTGACCCATGCTTTTTATTCATAAAACGCTTATATTTCTCCATATAAAACAAATAAATAGTAGTTAAATAATAATAGTTAAAACAAATTCAAATAAGATTATTTTGAAAGGAATTAAACTGATCGATTTGATTAAATACGAAAAATAAAATGACGAGTAAAAAATTAAAATTAATAAAAGGAAAAGCTATCACCTTGTAAATATTAAAGAGCCAAAATTGCTTTCCACTTGGTCAGGGGCTTCTCAGCTCGAATAGTAAACTGATCGTTGCCATTTTCTTCCCCAGCCATTAAAGTAACAGAGGTCGATAAAAAAAACTATAAAGTACAGGTCACTTGTCGTGCAATCCTAAAGTATGATGATCGCGTGCTCGAAATAAAATACCGGTTTTATGTAAAATCGAGCGTAAACTTCTACAGGTCAATAAAAAAAGTTAAATTATTTTAAAACCGTTTGTAAACATAAAAAGAAAACAAAAATTGCAAATAAATATTAGAGTTTACATTTCACGTTTCATAAATAATAATTATTATTTATTAATTAATAAATAACTACAAATATTAAAATTTAATAATTATATTGACTTTTAATTATATATTTGTTTGGTTTTAGATTAATGCATTATGTTTAAATGTCATAAATATATTGCAAATTTATTCATTAACACACACATGGTACTATTTATAAATTAGATAATACGAATCAAATTTTACGTGACCATTTTTAGATATTATTTTGTAGCGCTACAAATGTTTTTAAATTGTTTTGGGGATTTCTCGAGGAGCACTGCACCGCAGCTTCCACAGTCGAGAGACTTGTGGATTGCTTTTACGTAATACTTTTCTTACGAGTTCGTACCGTTATGAAACCGCCAACATAACACGATGTTAAGAAGCCTGTGTTCGTGTTAACGAACCGAGTTTACCTTGGTTCCTCCTATTAACACACCCATTTTTATACTGATTCTCAAATCATCTTCTTAATAATGACATAATAGTCTAAAAGTGATATAATAATTTACTGCACTTGGAGAAATTGAGTTCATTCATTCAGATCTATTACGAAATCTATTACAAAGTATAGTCAGTAAAATATTTAATTTTTTTTCAGTTTATACTTCATTTATTGTGAAATAAATTTATTGCTAAACGCAATTATTAAAAACAAAACAAATCTTTAACGATTAATATTAGTTTTTAATTTTAATTCCGCATTCATTCATTAATTTTTTATTACTAATAATTATTTCAAATTATTTGATGTAAACATTTAATTTTTTCCTAGGAATTTTTTTTACTGCCTGAGGGAAAGATGATGTCACAAGTCCTTGGGATATTTGGGTTTGGGTCATTTTGGGAAGTCCCATATGTAAATTTTGTTACTTCATGCGAGTGAACTCATTTTCTTTGTATATAGATCATGTTTATTTAAATATTTATAAACAAGTACTTTGATTAATTTCTTAAACAGAAAAAAGATAAAGTTTTCCTCAATTCCGAGGTAAAAATTACTTGCAAAAAAAATTAATTTTCAGGACATATTTTAGGCAAATATCGAGATAATTCTCTTTTATTTTGCAAGCATATTTTGAAAGACGTGAAATCTGAAGAAAAATTTATGCCTTTAAAAAATTACTGCAACAAATTTTATGCTTAGTTTTTTTCTGTAAGTACTAATAATAAATAAAAGAGTGAAGATCTAGTTTACCTTGATTTTTTTTTAGTTGACTCCTGAGTGCAAAGTTCGATGTTTAATTGTTCTGAAATGAGATTAATTAGCGCTCTATGTCTTTTCAATTGGTCTCGTCGCAATAGCGAAAGTAGAACAAGAGTTCGAACAAAAAACTATAGGATCGATGATTTGCACTTGTTTTTATTTTATTAACACACAAATGAATATTGAAATATGAGAAATTATTAATTGACGCACCGGTAATTAAAAAAATAGTCATTAAATTTAAAATAAATAAAATAATATTTTAAAATAATGGTTCATTAAAATGATGCTCATAATTATTTTATTTATCATTGCTTTCAAGAATAATAAAAAAATATAATTTAAAACTTATAAAAAATTTGTTGATTAAAGTAAATATATAGAATACAAATATTTGATATGAAGAGATATTTTTATTTTATATTCATTGGAGATTTTACTCTAATGAACTAATTTAGAAAATATTTCGTTACGTATTGAAATTCAGCCTTTCACGCACTTCCTGTTTAGATTTTGAATGAAATTCCGATTTCGATAGATTTACGTTCTTTCTTTCAAAGTCAATCACCGAATCGAGCGACAGGTTTGTAAGAAATGCATCTTGGTGGGCAGTATACTCGGTACTAACAAGATGAGCTCCGTATCCTACAAACTCTCGAAACGACCTCCAAGGTCATCAACATTTTACTAAATGTCTTCATCGTTTGGAAAGATTACATGTTAATCTTGACAAAAGATAAGAGTCTATTAGTACTTGTCCAATTTCTAATTCAAATGATGGAGAAAAAAATAAAAAATTACTCAGATTTTCATCACTTTAATCTTCAAACTTATTAAAATCATTATTTATTACTATTATATATTAATTAAGATAAATTTTGGAAAATCTGTATTACACATTTTACACTTATTTTTTTATTTAAAAAAATTTTCTTGAACTTTTTTCCTCTCGCTTCTTATCAAATTTTTAAAAATAAAGCAATTTTAATGAATAATAGCTTATTTTTGGGGGGAAAAAGATTCTCCACAATTCGATCTCATTCAGTTTTTAAAAATAATTTTTTTTATGGCTAAAATTAAAAAAATAATTTTTCAAACAACAAATTTTATAAACAAATAACTATATTAGATGTTCATTTATTTTTGTTTCAAAATTGGATGAACTCGAGCTGTAGAGAATCTTTTTCGCGAGAAAATAAACTATTATTCATTAGAAATGCATCATTTTTAAAAATTTGGTAAGAAGCGATATGAAAAAAAGTTCGGTCAGAACAAAAAATTTTTAAATAAATAATTTTTGTATGCATTACATTTTTTTCGTGAAAAGCAATCTTTTATTTTAAACAGTACCATGCGCAATAATAATAGTAGTAGTTTATTTCTCAAATGTACACCTTTTTCAGGTTTTTACATTTTTTAAGTCCCTTCCGATCCCTTATAATAAAATAAAGTGTACTGTAGAATTAGACAACTGATAACACCATCAGTAATAATATTATAGTTCTTAAAAAATTTTAATTAACTGTTAAGAAGATGTTATTCTTCAAAAAATGATTTTTAATGTTCTCATAAGATTTTAATGAACTATTCAGAAGATGTTGTTCTTCACAAAATGACTTTTGGTGTTCGAGCAATTTTAAATCCATAGGCGCCGGCTTAGTCGTTGGACTAAGGCATTACCTTGGAAATCCGAACGCTTAAACCGTTGGGGGTTCGAATCCCCGGTCATGTGGATTTTTCTCAATGATGAATCCCGTGAATTCGGTAAGGATCGGTTTTTAAGTAACCAAACTTATATCAGGAATTTGTAGGAGATTTGGACTGATTAAATAATAGCTCAAAAGATGTTTTATTGTATCTCGTACTAACCCCATTAAATTGTATGGTATGAAAAATAGTGAATGTGATCAACAGTTGTTCAGAAAATTTGAAAATTTTAAAGCAGGATTAAATTTTTTTTTATGATTGATTTTACAAAGAAATCTGTTAAACATTTTCATCAAACAGAAAAAAAATTACAAAAAAAAACTTTCAACGTTCCAACATTTATCAAAAAATATTGTTTCTCAAGTAACAGATTTCAGAAATCGCAAGTGTCGCCGACAGGTGGTAAAATCTGTCCAGTCATGATCAGTTCTATACACTAAACCGATTTGAACGATAGTTCCTCTTTATATTTCCAGATGGTACCACTGACAAAGACTACTTTCACCTTTTTAAATAAATTTTTCGCGAAATTTATTGCTTATGAAAGGTTGCAGGGTTTTTCTACACATCTCAGAACGGATGATCGCCGGTATACTCTGTCTCCTTTTTGGCTGGTACATGTGCTACTTTCGTGTTCGATATGTAAGAACACCTTGATTGCATTAACGCAAGGAAATTGAGCGTTTTTTAAAAAATTTCAATGCTCGAAATTATGTTTTAATTGCTGATTTATATTCGAAATTCATTATTTTTATTACTCATTTGCTCATTTATAAAACTATATGTGAATTCAAATTCGGGTATAAGATAAAAAGCATAATTTTAAAATAAACTCGAAATGAATATTAATAAAACATAAAATATTTATTACATAAACAATAATTTTCTTAGTCTTTTTATTTCAATGCTTGTTATTACTTTTTAAGAACTTGCGATATTATTTCTTAATTGCACATTTACATTTTTTGACGATATTTTTAAATTCATCATTTATATTCTAATCTGAATATAGTTCATAATTGGATATTATGTGCATCTTTTTTGTATTTGAAACATATACACATATATTTCTTTTTACAATCCGGGTATATTAAACATAATTACGTCCTATAAATTATATTTAATAATTAGAAAAATACCTTTCACTTGCGTGTGTAATACATATATCGTGAGTTTTCGAGTCGTATTGACATATCTTGACAGAATATTTTTTTCATCAGGTAAGAAGGTGCCCCAAGTATTGTACATCTCTTTCAAAAGTATTTTCATCTACGTTACAAAAAATTAAAATTAGATATTTGTATAAAAACACCAATAGATATAATAAAGTCTAGAAAACAAGAGAAAATATAAAATGTTCTGAAACAAACATTTATTTGTTTATTTGTATTCAAAATGTGTAACTGCAGAAAAAATGACTAATTATTGAATTCAAATAAAAAAATGTACACACTTTTTAGAGTTAATCAGCGCAAAGAGAATTTTTTGCTGCTGATGTTAAACCCCCTAACTTAAAATCAAGAATAAATAATTTAATTTGATTTTAATTTAAGATTAATTTCACTCAGAAATTCGATCGAAATTAAGCGAAATTTCCTAATTTCATTAATTTCAACTAAAAAATAAATTGAATAAAACAAATTGTGATAAATAAACATACTGTGCACCACTAATTCGTTTTATCGATTTTGTTTATCTGAATTAAAATTGGTATTATGAAATATCGCAACGAAATAAGAAAATTATCCTTAATTTCGCTCAGATCCCTAAATATTGTTAATTCTAATGCGATTCAGTTTTATAATTTAATTATCATTAAAAATTTATTGTCACCTACGTGGGACAGAATGATGAAGGCTGTTAGCGAAAAATAAAGCCATTTCTGCAAGGTAGATTGCCAAGGCCAAAGTCCAATTAATTCCATAAAAAATCTGTTGATTCTGAATTCAGATTTTTTAAAAGGGGAATCCATTTTCTTATACTTTTGAACTGGCAATGTTATAGCAACGAAATTATTATTCAAGAAGTATGCTTCGATTCACTATTGATATTTGTATAAGCAACAAACAATAATTACACAAGAAGTTGCCCTCATGAGGAGAACCATTGCATACAATTAATTTCTATTATTATTTGACTTTCATACTATTATACTTTGTCTTTCTCCTCGTTTATGGATCTTGAGGGAGTTTATTTGAAAAAATTTCAACAATTCTAATTAAAATACGATAAATATTATAAAAGTCATATCTCCATTAATATTAAAAATTATTATTTATTATTTATTATAAAATAAATCTTTCCTAGATTTCTTTTATATAATTATCGCGTGGAAATCAGAACTGTGAAATACGAAAATGAAGCCCGAATGACCTATAAAAATAAACAGAGCTTTTACAATTTTTAATTTGCATCAAATCTTGGATTTTTTAAAATAATTTAGATGATTTCCGAAAAACTTACCACAGAAAATGTTCGGAGAGACATTTCAAAAAATTTTCCAGCAGTTACCTTGCAAGGCTCGTTCGATCTGATCAGAATAATGTGCAAGATTTTTCTTGTTCTCGAAGAAGTGTTAAACCAATCTATATTATATCTGAAATTTTGATCCTATATATATAATATATATAAAATATATATAT
>JBAGKK010024849.1:4441-29883 GCA_037177015.1 Euceroptres primus | reverse complement strand
TACCTCATTTATTTTCGCCGATAAGCGTCACAGATTTCGTGACTCAATTTCGTGACGCAAAAAATCGCGAACCCCCATGCCTAAAACATATTCATGTTAAAAAGAAAAGTAATCGATGCGTTGACTGCTTCCTTCAGTTTGCTTTACCAACTTTGGTTAACTCTGTCAAAATCGGTCGGTCGAGATAAAATTTAAATAATTTATTCAAGCAGGTAAAATTTTTTTTCAGAAATGTATATTTGGAAATATGCGGGTTTGAAAGTGGTGTTTTTTGCTAATTTTCAGGTTTTGGAGGACGAAAATCTGGAAGAATAAATTTTGATGAGCAGTTTTACTGAATACCGTGAAAAAGGTGGGTATCAATCTTTATTTTGAAACAAGTTTTAAAATTTTCGGTAGTGTATTTTGTTTGTAATAAATTAGCAAACTTTACAAAAATGACACATTTTGACAGGTCACTTCAAACACATTTTTCCTCTCCTATTTTAACTATAACGCCAAAATATCATTATTGATAATGAATTTAAATCATCCCTAATCGCACTGCTTCTCTCTACTTAATTTTAAATAAGTAACTGTAGTTTTGATTCATTTTAAAAATGACGTACTATCGGCATTTTTCCCACGTCCTCATGTTTTCAAAAATTTTTTCTCCCTTAATGAAAATTAATTTATTTTTCTTAAAATATACGAATCGAATTTAGAAATAATTATAAACCTATATATCTTTTCGAAGATCCGTTATCTTCTATTTTCATTGAAAATATTAAAAGACGGCTGTGTCTACGTGAATTTTATGTGAGTTAAAAGAACTAAAAATTTCAAGTTTAATCTAATTAAAAATTTTTCACGAAAAATGACGTATCTCTAGAATCGTAAAAATTGAAAGATTCGAAAAATTTCATTTTTAAGTCGTTAATTAAAGAATTACAAATTTTTTTAAATGCAATTTTCCTCATTTAAGTGTCATTATTCGGACAATTAGGACCTCTGCTGGAAGAGTCCGGTGTGCCGGGTGAACAGAGATCGAGTCGCTTGAGCCAGCTATTCAGGTAGTTGGCTAGGAAAAGTCCATCGCCCAGTGAATGCTTCTTCTCTTCCTTCCCAGTAAATAGCCATTACACAACGGGATAGTACATTTCGTCTCAGAGTGGGATGGCCCGTCATAGCCGGTTAAACCCAAGCAGCCGGAAGTCTACACAATGGTGCTGAAGTTAGTGTCTGTGTACTCGAAAAAACTTTTTGTAAATATTATTTACACTTTTTTTGTTTAAGAATGAAAATAAGAAAAAAATTTTAAAGTGTTATTTTGCTGAAAATTATCCGCTTTGATCGAATATACCCTTAATTATCTTGGAAACATTTTAGAAATTGGTTCCAACTTTACTAGATATATAAACAATTTTTTCGAATTGTTACAAACAAATTAGTGGACAAAAGTGGTTTTCTGAGTACAAGCGATGCTTAAAAACTTTCGCCTTGCACTTTTGGGAGAAAATGCATGCATAAAGATATTGACTTATGACTTGTAAAAGATAAAACCAAATTTTTTAAACAAAGTTTGTAAAGAAATGAATTATATCGCCATTTATCAAGCGATTGGTTTCGTTTTTTTCACAAAACCAACTAAAAATATCCTGCTAATAGCTTTTTTATTTGATACTTTGTTGCTAAATAACAATTAATTGACAAATGCATAATATAGTCATTTCCTGATAGATAGACGTCGTCGCTTCTGCAGAATCAGAATTGAGAGTTCGGATCGAATAACCCCGCTGAGCTTTCGAAAAGCGTAAAATAATTGTCCACACGTCTGAGTTTATAAAAATTTTAAAAGTTGAAAATTTAATTTTTTTAAAATATAATCTTGTAGAGAATAATGAGAAAATTTTACCCCCAAATTCAATAAGTTTTTATATATAAATCATCGTAAGTTGGCTGATTGCTGCAAAAATTATTTTAAATTTTTTATAAACATAAAGCATAGTCCAATGATACCTTCAAGACAATAAAAAAACTGAAATTTGCCTATGGTTTAATAATATTTAAATGCAAAGTGAGGCCGATCGGTAACCATGGTTTTTTAGTTTCGCCGACGAAAAGTATCGAGGGAAGTTCGTAGTTGAAAAAACTTTCAGTGAGGCATTTGTTGCTCACTATTTAGGGAAGATATCTGGGAATGTTCAGACCAATTAATTGAAAATTAACGGAATTAGTTACTTTTTAAGAAAAAATGTGATGCTGCCAGCGATAGCTCCGTGAGCACTGAGTACTATCAGGTAGCGTACACGACATTCGGCTTTCAATACCCGATATTACAATGATTTTTTAGTGATTACCTATATGTTTAAAATATCGCCTCCCAACCACAAAATATCAAAATATCGAACTATTATTTATATAGTTCCTTATTTAAATGATTTCATTAATATTATTTCGAAGTACTTCGCATATACTCGAGAAACACGGTCTATATAGAACGCTAGTAATATTCAATAAATACAAATAGTTAAGTTTTACTTTACTTCATAAGTGAAATTTTTTTCATTATATTATTTTTCGCCAAAAAAATAATAAAAAGTCTAAAACTGTATTCTTTAAAATTCAGTAATTTTCAAAGTTTACATATCCACTGAGCCACGTTCGATTGCAAGTCTGAAGAATTTTACGGAAATATAGATTAGTATTATTTATTAAAAAAACATGGTTACTGACCGGCCTCAATTTGCATGTAAATATTATTAAACAATTGGATAATTTCAGCCTTTTTATTATTTTGGAGGCATTATTGGACAATAATTCATGTTTATACAAAATTTCAAATAATTTCAACAACAATTGGTCAACTTACGATGATTTATATATTAAAAATTTATTGAATTTAGGGGTAAAATTTGTTTTTACCCCTAAATTGTTTAGTTTTTAATTTTTAATATAAAAAATAATCACCAGACGAAAAAACGGCAAATAGATCAAAGTTCTGTCTCATTATTCTCTACAAGACTATATATATTTAAAAAAATTAAATTTTCGACTTTTAAAATTTTCATAAGCTCAGACGTGTGGACAATACTTTTACGTATTTTCAAGAGCTCAGGTTATTTGATCCGGACGCTCAATTATCTTGCCATTGACTCTTGCTGCGATGCTAGGCTTTTAAAATATAATTGTTAACTGTTTACCAAATATTAGTTAACAAATTCATAGTTTTGTCATTTTTCAGGAGATTGACTTCGTTTTTTAAATCGCGAAATTATGCATTATAAATATATTATGCACTATAAAGATAAATACTATTGGTATTTATCATTTACAAATCATAAGTAAATATCTGTATACATATAGATTAGATTAGATTTATTGAATCTTTCGTGCTACAACAGTTTTACACCTACACCTGTCTTCCTGCCAATTAGATGCTAGTTAACAAAGTATAACATGTAATATAATAAAATAAATTAATCTTTTTATGTACATCAAAGGATCCCTATACTACATGACGTTAACAAGAACTGATTATATACTTTATCTGAATTTATCAGAGTCTTTCAACATCTTTTCTATTTCGCACAGCCCTCTGCACAAGTTCTTCTTCAGCCTATCCTTCAGGCCAAGGATCAGTATTCTTCTCCACTGGCTCGGGTCGCTTCTTTCTCTTCACTCTCTCCACCAGTCATTAACCGCTGTACAAAGCCTTCCCATTATTGCTTCGCAGCTCACTACGTGTTCCAGCGTCTCTGGGTGGTGCCCGCAGGCTCTACACACATTATTAGTGTAGCCTTTCTTTTGCTCTTTGACTACACTCCTGCATCTCCACCTGGCACAAGACTCCTTTTGCCAGTTCTTGAGGTCTGTCATCTTCCAGTATTCTTCCAACTCTGTGTTATGTTTTATTTCTCAATAATAGCTGCAAAAGCTGGACTTATCAATCCCTGCCCAATACTTCTGTAGGTCCTGTTCCTCCATAATTCTGTCCTATAAGGAAAGCCTCTCCTCAGTCTCTTCTATTGGGGATTCCTCATACAGCATGTTTATTATTCCATCGTCTCCTATCTTATTTAAAGCCTCCTTATGTCCCTTCCCCCATTCCCCTATTGTTTTTGATATTTCTTAGTTCTTCTCGCAAGCATTTTCTAGGCCATCTGTTTGCGTCCAACCTACTTAGCTTGCTCAGGAACTTGCCCGCTCTTCTGCGGGTCTCTACCTCTATGCTTTTTTTTCCTGCCTCTAGCTTCCAAATATAATCGGGTGTGTTCCTTGATACTCCAAGACTTGCCTTCACGTACCTCCCCTGTACTTTTTCTATGATTTCTCTTCTGCCCCAGCCCCAAACCTCCGCCCCATACAGCGCTGCGGTCTTTACGGTGGCGTCCATAAAGTAAAGTCGTCGGTTTAAGTTTGAGACCCCAGCCCTGCGTGTCTCCCCCCACACCTTATTGATAATTTTTTACGTTTTTCCAGCCACCTTCCTCACATGGGTATTGTATTTCGTTGTAATTTCGTTGTAATGGTATTGTAATTCGTTGACTATTCCTATTTTATTGCCCTTGTACATCCAGCTCTCTTTTTTCCTCCTGCCGCCGTTTCTAAAGATCATTATTTTCGTTTTTTTAACGTTTACTTCCATCATGTTATCTCTTGTCCATTTTTCTAAGGCCCTCAGCATTTTATCTAAAGCTTTCCCATTTTCAGCAATTAGTACTACATCATCAGCATAGAGCAACGCAAAAATTTTCACACCGGAGCCTGGCCCCATACACGGGCCTTCCTCCCCTCTTCCCCTCAGTTCTAGTTCCAGGTCGTTGATATATATGTTAAATAGTATAGGGCTTAATGTGCAGCCCTGCATAACGCCTATTCCAGTTTTAAACTTATCTGTTAGTCCGTCGTTAGTTATCACCCTATTCCAGGTGGTTTTGTATATTTCCTTCGTCATTTCTAAAAATCTTGCTTTAATCCCCATTATCTCCATCTTCTCCTAGAATTTTTCTCCATTTACTTTATCGAAGGCCTTTTTAAAGTCAATAAAGGCAGCATATACCTTTCCTCATTTATTTTTTAATCTATTGCCCACCACTGTATTCAATACGAACACCTGTTCCATAGTCCCTCTGCCCGGTCTAAAGCCTCCCTGCGCTTCTGTTAATTTATTCTCTTTCTCTAGCCAGTGGCTTAATCTTTTGGCCATCACAGATGCTAGGACTTTATAGCCTGTATCCAGCAGAGAAATCCCTCTGTAGTTGTTTGGTACTCCTTCGTCGCCTTTCTTGTGTACTGGGAAAATTGTAGATGTACACCATCCGTCAATTAATTTTTCCTCTTGCCACAAGTCTTGGATAATCCGTATGAGCTCCTTCTGCCCCTCTTCAGATAAGTGTTTTAGGAATTCCTCTTGGATACCATCTTCTACTGCAGCTTTATTCGCCTTCATCAATTGCAAGGATTTCTCGGCTTCTTCCTTACTTACCGGTGCGTTCAAACTCCCTTGGCATGGGCCAAGGGAGTTTGAAGCCCTACTTCTTCCGCTCCTTCGTGAACGACTGATTCTATTTGGAAGTCGAGATCCGATGCTTGTTTGAGGTCATCTTCGAATATTGTGGGCTGTATTTCTTCGTCCATTCCTTCTAGAAGTTTTTTAAAGCGTGTTAGCCACTTTTTTCCCCTATATTATAGCACGCCACTTTCTTCTTTCTTCTAAACCAATTCATGGCTTTTCACCACTCCACATTGTTAGAACTTCTAGCCACCAGTTCTTGCTTCTCATCTAGCCATTTCTTGATTAGGTCCAGCATCAGGTATGCTAATTCCTTTTTACATTTCAGTTACTCCCGCTTGTTGTTCCAGTCTCTCTGTTTCCTAAATTTGTTTAGCAGTTTAAACAATTTTCTTCTCATAATCCTATATTCACCTGAGTTCCAACTTTCTTCACGAGTGTAGTCGGTGCCCTCTTTTGCTAACATGCCCGTTACTTCGGCGGCATTGTTGATTGCCTCGGTTAAATCTTCCCATCTCTGCTCAGGGTCCTGACTTAATCCATTCCGTTCGTGCCACAGTCGCAACCACTCTTCACTAAATTGTTCTGCCTTGTTTTTCCTCCATTTTAGCTTCCGCAAGCCTTTCCTGCTTTTTATTTTTCCCTCATTTCTATATCCTCATCTTAATCTGTAGAAAACCGGAAAGTGGTCTGAGCCTTCTTGCGCCGCTACACGTAGACCAATGAGCCATTTAGGGACGGCTTTTATCTCCTCCATTTTCACGATGATCAGGTTCAACACTCCACCAAGGCCGCCGCTAAGGCTTAGACAGGTTATTTTTCCTTCTTCATCCCCTACTCCTCTGCCATTTATAACAATCATTGCCCTCTCCTCACACCATCGTAATAGGAGTTTGCCCTCACTCCTTAGCTCTTTATCTTCAGATTTCATTTCGTGTATCTCTAAATCGTCGTCTAAGCTACAATCCACCACTCCCTGTCTACTCCTATTTTTGCGTTGAGGTCGCCAGCAACAATTATTTTCGTAGTAGACCCCTTTAATTTTTCCATTCTGACTCCTAGTTTCTCTAGAAAATATTTTAGTTTTGATGGTTTATTAATATATCCTGTGATGATGACGTAATTATCCTCGCTATTATTTCTAGTTATTTCCAGTAGAAGCCCGTACTCTCACTCCTGTACTTTCCAAGTCGCCTTTAGATCCCTCCTTATGTCCATTAACTGTCCGCCAGCCCCTCTGTCTTTTTTATGTTCTTTGGTGACTGCTTCGCCATACCAAGTGAAATCTTTGTCTAAACTATCTATTGATTTTGCCATTCTCTTTTTTCCTAAGAACGTTCCTGAACGTTCCACTGCACTACACATAATTCACCAACTGTCTGTTCTTCCTCGCCTTCCGTTCCGAAATAAAATTGTCTCCATCCTCTCTACGTCTTTTTTTAAGCTTAATTCTCCTTAAAGTTCTTCCCAAAATTAGACACATGCCATCGACCCATATTCTCTGATATCCTACTTTTGCCATTTTGTGTTTTGCCCTCCAAGCCTCCGCTTCCCTTTCTAACTAATTTTGCACCATCTCTTGTCTGGGCATGAGATCATCCCGGATCCGGACACCCTATCCTGCCTCGGATAGATCCGCCCTTATCCTCATTAGTTTTAGCTTGTGATCCCACTCTTCTAGTCTAACTAGCCATCCTATCTCTGAATTTAATCTTTCCATTTTCTCTACCTTAATCTTTAGCTGCAAGGTACTCCACACTCACTTTTCCCATTCCTCTTTCTTTTCTCGTGACAGCAGCGTTAGCCCTTTTAGCACAATATTCTTTTTCCTCACGCGTCTCTCTTTCAGTTCCGCTTCCCAGTCGGCCTGGTTCAACTAGGGTCATCCCCTTAGCCGACGAAGAGCCCCCAGAGGCATGTGTCAACCTATCTAGCCCACCTTGGTCATGACTATTTACTTCGTTTCTATTGTATCTATTTATCTCACTAGGCTGCATTTCCTTCCTAAGATTATCTAATGCTATGCCTTTCCACTTATCACACTTATCTTTTTCTTTCTCAAGGTCTATTAAATTATTACCTAGGCTTACCTGCAAATTCGCCACACATTCCTTTAACCTATTGTTCTCCAGTCTCCATTCATCATTTTCTCTTTTTAAATTTTTGTTTTCTTGGTTTTCCCCCTCATTTTCTTTCAGATTTCTATCACACACTTGACATGCAATTCCCATAGATTCTGAATTTCTTAGTTCCCTTCTTAACATACTTTTAAAATCTGCCATTCTGTTATCCCATTTTTCGTCTTCTTTTTTCAACCCATTTTCTTAGCCAATTCGGCCCTAAATCTGTCGCTTTCGTCTCATCGTCAGTTTCATTGACCGTTGAGCGTCTCTTTAAAACCACACCGTTTGACACTTCACCATAATTTCCGCCACCATCCGACACAACACTCGCCCTTTTGCCATTTTCCCGCCCTTCCGCTTGGTTCACTGCATTTTTATTCCCGCTCAGCCCTTTCTTCGACTCCTCTGCGTTAATTGCCCTCTCCCCAGTTTTTACTGGCGATCTCGAGAGCCTCCATCTCGCTCTGAAAATGTTTGCGTCGATGTCAGAATGAAGCTCCTCGGCGACTGAGTGCTTGATGATAGAATCGTTTGTTTGTTTAGCAGCTAATGGGCCTGTTCTCCAGCACCTGTTAAGTGTGTTCGTCGCAGCTTTTTTGTCTCGAGGAACACATTTGTCAACATCGCCCGGCACTGCGTCCTTGCGTCGTCTACCCCTGCCTTATTTTTCAGCCGTTCTCGACGAGTTATTAGCGTTCCCTTCTTTATCGACACTATTGCCGCTAGATGTCTCCGACATTGCCATCTCCTCCACCCGCTTCCCGGCTTCTTCACTCATGCCTGATTTTAACCTGTTTTCCACTAGAATTCAGGAATGGCCGAATCTAGGAGATTACCGCTGCCCGACACAAATCTATTATCACAAAGCCTTCTTCCCTCACTTATCCACACTTATCACCCCCACACAAAGGACTCCGTAGTACACGACCGGTAATTATACTCTTTGGAAAGTGCTACCCGACAAAGCGCATCCACGCATAACCGCGGCTACCTTTCAAAATTTCCTGTACATATGTACTTTCTCCCAAAGTACACGTCAAAATTTTTTAAACATCGCTTACACACAGAAAAAAAATACACTCAGCTGAAACTCATTTCTAAAATATTTCTGCACTAATTAAGGGTATATTTGAATGAATAGGCACTAAATTCGGCACAGATTTGGGCCTTCCCAGTCTCAGGCGAAAAATATTATATCCCTTATTGCAGCCGGGCCATCAATTCTACTTTGTTTCAAAATTTCGCTCATGTGAAAAATATATAATTAAAAACATAAAAAGCGAAATTTGCACACTTTGCCATATCCTGGAAATTGTTTCGAAAGGCTCCGAATTTCTTTAAATAACTTTTTGCACAAATTTAATTATATTTGGTAAGAATTTTAAAGCATTTTGGTAAATAATAAAGTTTGTTCTCCCTCGCGCTTATTTCATAAAACGAATTGTTCTCAAGTTATAGCCTTATACATATCTTATTTTCTTAAAAGATTAAAATCTTTATAGAATTATATCTATGACTCCAGTATAAAGACACCAATTCAGGATTTAAATGCTTCTTCTCTCGCTTCATAGTAAATGGTCATTACAGAAGGTTTCAAATGCTATTTGTCAAATGCTAAGTGTCGGCCGGCGAAAAGCACCTGCCAATTCACTGACCGTGATCTACACTCGAACGAACTAGTCGATATTGCAGATAATTGATGAGCGTTGTGTCCTGAGCACGTTTTTGCGCCCAATGATGTTAAACGCCATCTAAAATAGATTTACATCGGAAGGCAGGCAAAAAGTTGCACAGTGGGCCAGAAAATGAAAAAAAGTATTAAAATTCGCACTACACTAGAAAAATGGTGTAATATTTTTTTTTGACAATTGACACATTGGTAAATTACTTTCAATAATCCCTATATCGTTTTTAGGAGCATTTAAATTTACTACAGCCATAGAATGCCAAAAAACTCAAAAAATTGAAAAATTATCATTTTCGTTTACACAGGGCCATAAAAAAAGGCATATGTGTCTGAAAATTTGTACTCGGGGGTTTTTGGGGTCGAGAAGTACGAATCTTAAGTCCAAAAATTAAATTTTTCAAATTCAATATGGCGGATTCAAAATGGCGGATCCAAATTTCCAAAAAAAGGCATATGAGTCTGAAAATTTGTACTCGGGGGCTTTTGGGGTCGACGAGTACGCATCTTAAGTCCGATAATTAAATTTTTTAAATTCAAGATGGCGGATTCAGAATGGCAGATCCAAATTTTAAAAAAAGTCATATAGCTCTGAAAACTTTTACTCGTGGGTTTTTGGAGTTTCTGAGTACGATTCTTAAGTCAGAAAAATTAAATTTTCAAACTAAAGATGGCGGATTTAAATTTACAGAAAAAAGGAGGTATAGGGCTTTGAAAATTTATACTGGACCGTTTTTGAGGCCACTGAAAATACGATTCAGTATGGCATTTCTGACTTCAGATTCAATTTCAGCAGGCCAAAATAGTATAGTAAATACTACACTGGTCTAGAATCCTTACCGTTTTTTGTTTTAGATCATTTACTACGAAAAAAAAATTGTTTTGTGGGATTTCTTAGTGGTTTAGGATAATAATACGATTCGGTACGGCAATTCTGACCGCAGAATTAGTTTCAGCACGCTAAAAACTATAAATCTGTCTGATCCAAAATCCTCTTGTTTTTATTTAAGATCATTTTTTACATAAGCGCTTATTTATTCTAACCTCAAAAAACGGTTTAGAAAAGTGGTTATTTTCGTTTAAAATAATGTATCAGAAAAAATTAGTGTGAACAATAATACAGACTAAGGTTTTCTATCCTACTTTCGTGCGGTTAAACTAATTCTAAAGTTGGAATTGCCTTATATAATTGTATTACTATCCTAACCTCAAAAAACTCTTCAAAACCGTGTTCTTTGTAAAAAATAATCTAAAGAAAAACAAGGGGATTCAGGATCAGAATGATATTATTTATAGTTTTTGGCATACTGAAACTGATTCTGCAGTCAGAATTGCCATACCGAGTCGTATTTTTAGCGACCTCGAAAACGGTCTAGTATAAATTACCTCCTATTTTTGTAAATTTGGATCCGCCATCTTGAATTTAAAAAATTTAATTTTTGGACTTAAAATTCGTACTTGTCGACCTCAAAAACCCCCGAGTACAAATTTTGAGACTCATATGCCTTTTTTTTGTAAATTTGTATCCGCCATCTTGAATTTGAAAAATTTAATTTTTGGACTTAAGATTCGTACTCCTCGACCCCAAAAACCCTCGAGTACAAATTTTCAGACTCATATGCCTTGTTTTATCGCCCTGTGTAAGGGAAAATGATAATTTTTACATCTTTTCAGTTTTTTGGCATTCCATAGCTATAGTAAAGTTAAATGCTCCAAAAAACAATAAAGGGAAGTTGATGTGCCAAACTAGCAATTGGCCCACTGTGCGTTGTCGCCTAACTTTTTTAAGGCGACAACGTTATATGTGAGTCGACATCGTCTATTGTATCTTTGAGGTGACAACGTATAAGTTATACATTTTTATATATACGTATAACTTATACGTTGACGCCTCAAAGATACAATAGACGATGTCGACTCATATATAACGTTGTCGCCTCAACCAAGCGAGGCGACAACGCACAGTGGGCCAGAAAATGCAGATAAGTATATATAGGGTGTCCCATCACTTGTGAGACACCCGGCAACTATAAATAGAAAATAAAAAAACAAGACGAAAAGTCAAATGCAAGAATGTCCTGCATGGCTTTGTTTAGCAACTACAGAGCAACAAAGTTCCGTGAAGGTGTGCCATCGCGTGAAGTGTGAGTGCAGCCGCCACGCGCGCACGCCGCCGACCGCATCAGCTGCCTCCTGTATTGCAGCTTGAAAAGAAAATCCACGAAGTGAAGCTTGTGGGGTCCGACCAAACTACCAACCTGCTTCTAAATATTCATAACTCACATTCCGTATGAAACTAAAGTTTATACACCCGAATAGCACGCTTTCTTACTAAAAACATTAAAAACCAATTGTTTAACTTTTACACTTAGACCGGGTTTGGTAATATAAAAGCTTAAAAAATTAAAGTTAAGAAACTGACATTTACAATGCTTTCGGCAATAGCAGAAAAAGAACATTAGGTTCCCTTTGCTAAATAGATAATTTCACAATTTGTTTAAAAAATTAAACCTAAGAATGAAAATCTGAGAAAATTAATTTATTTTAACATTTCCTTTTCAATTTCTTAGAATTTTCTTTACTAGACTTACACCTCTTCAGATATCAACATTCTGTTTTTCTAATCTAATCTTACTTGCTATCCCTATTTGCTTAAATAATAAATCTTCTCCGAGTCGCCGGAGAACTAAAAATTAGCAACATACACACGCATTACATTAGCAGGATAGATTAAATTGTTTTTATAACTTTTATCCTCCCTCAATGCCATCTCGGCCCTCACGTTTAGGCGACCATATTGGATTTCAGACCATTGATGTCACTTCCGAAAACATTTCTGAGATCACCCTATTATCGACAAGTTTTCAAATTTACCTACAGGATGGCTTCTCAAAGAACTTTTAGATAAATGTTAGAGTTTCTGATTTTTCTAATACCAAAGCTTCAAAACACTTTTCAATTGCAATTCTGACTATTGATTTCACTTCCCAAAACATTCCTAAAACCCTCTATTTACAAAAAGTTTACAAATTTGACTTACCGGTTATTTCTAAAAGAATTTTCAGACAATTGTCAAAAATGCGAATTTTCAAAATAGCAGGGTGCCAAAAAAAAATTTAAATTGCATTTCTGACAATTGACATCACTTCAGACAACATTCCTGAGGAACTCCTAATAACCTCCAGTTTTCGAATTAGTCCTAGGGGTGGTTTCAAAAAGAATTTCCAGATAAATGTCAAAAAAAGAATTTAAAAGTATCAGACCCCCCCAAAAATTATTTTTTGCATTTCTAACTATTGACATCACTTCCGATAACCTTCCTGAGGCACCCCTAATATCCTTGAGTTTTATAATTAGACCAAGGGGTGGTTTCAAAAAGAATTTTCAGACAAATGTCAAAAATGAGAATTTTCAAAGTATCTGGGTGACAAAAAATTTTAATTGCATTTCTGACTATTGGCACCACTTCAGACAACCTACCTAAAACACTCCTAAAACCCTCAAGTTTTCAAATTAGACCTAGGGATGGTTTCAAAAAGAATTTACAGACAAATGTCAAAAATTAGAATTTTTAAAGTATCTGGGTGCCAAAAAATTTTAAGTTGCCTTTCTATTGCCTGATTATTGGCATCACTTCAGACAACCTTCCTAAGACATCCCTAATATCCTCGAGTTTTCCAATGAAACCTTAGGGTGGTTTCAAAAGGGATTTTCAGATAAATGTCAAAAATGAAAATTTTCAAAGTATCAGGGTGCCCAAAAAATTTTACATTGCATTTCTGACTATTGACTTCACTTCAGACAACATTCTAAAGCACCCCTAATATACTTATGTTATCAAATTGGACCTAAAGGTGGTTGCAAAAAGAATTTCTAGACAAATGTCAAAAATTAGAATTTTTAAAGTATCTGGGTGCCAAAAAATTTTTAATTGCATGTCTGACTATTGGCACCACTTTAAACAACCTTCCTCAGACACCCCTAATATCCTTAAATTTTCAAATTAGACCTAGGGGTGGTTTCAAAAAGGATTTTCAGATAAATGCCGAAATGAAAATTTTCAAATTTTCAAAGTATCAGGGTGCCCAAAAAATTTTAAATTGCATTTCTGACTATTGGTATCACTTCAGACAACATTCCTTAGGCACCCCTAATATCCTTAAGTTTTCAACTTAGACCTAGGGGTGGTTTCAAAAAGAATTTTCAGACAAATGTCAAAAATAAGAATTTTCGAAGTATCTGGGTGCCAAAAAAATTTTAAATTGCATTTCTGACTATGGACATAACTTCAAACAACATTCTTGAGGCACCTCTAATATCCGCTAGTTTTCAAATTAGACCTAGGGGTGATTTCAAAAGAATTTTAAGACAAATGTCAAAACTGAGAATTTACAAAGTATCCGGGTGCCAAAAAATTTAAAATTGCATTTGTGACTATTGACATCACTTTAAACAACATTCCTAAGGCACCCCTAATATCCTCAAGTTTTCAAATTAGACCTAGGGGTGGTTTCAAAAAGGATTTTCAGATAAATGCCAAAAATGAAAATTTTCAAAACATCAGGGTGCCTAAAAAATTTTAAATTGCATTTCTGACTATTGGCATCACTTCAGACCACATTCCTTAGGCACCCCTAATATACTTAAGTTTTCAAATTAGACCTAGGGGTGGTTTCAAAAAGAATTTTCAGACAAATGTCAAAAGTAAGAATTTTCGAAGTATCTGGGTGCCAAAAAAATTTTAAATTGCATTTCTGACTATGGACATAACTTCAAACAACATTTCTGAGGCACCTCTAATATCCGCCAGTTTTCAAATTAGACCTAGGGGTGATTTCAAAAGAATTTTTAGACAAATGTCAAAACTGAGAATTTACAAAGTATCCGGGTGCCAAAAAATTTTAAATTGCATTTCTGACTATTGACATCTCTTAAGACAAGATTCCTAAGGCACCCCTAATATCTCCAAGTTTTCAAATTAGACCTAGGGGTGGTTTCAAAAAGGATTTTCAGATAAATGAGAAAAATAAAAATTTTCAAAGTATCAGGGTGCCCAAAAAATTATAAATTGCATTTCTGACTATGGGTACCACTTCAGACAACCTTCCTGAGGCGCCCTTTGTAACCTCAGGTTTTCAAATTTTACCTACGGGTGGTTTCAAAAAGAATTTTCAGATAAATGTCATAAATGAAAATTTGCAAAGTATCAAGGTGCCCAAAAAATTTTTAATCGCATTTCTGACTATCGACATCAATTCAGACAACATTCCTGTGGCACCCCTAATATCCTTAAGTTTTCAAATTAGAACTAGCGGTAGTTTCAAAAAGAATTTTTAGACAAATGTCAAAAATGACAATTTTCAATGCGTCAAAGTCCCCAGATAAATGTCATTTCTGACATTTATTTCTAAATTCTTTGTGAAACCACCTCTAGGTGTAATTTGAAAACTTCTGAATAATAGGTGTGTTTCACGACGGTTGTCGGATGTGATCCCAATAGTCAGAAATGAAGTTAAAAATTTTATGGAGACATTGAAACTTTGAAAAATGTCATTTTTGACAATTAGATGGAAGTTCTTTTTATGGGTGCCGCAGGAATGTTGTCTCAAGTGATGTCAATAGTCAGAAATGCAATTAAAAATTTTTTTGCTCCCTGCTATTTTAAAAATTCTCATTTTTGGCATTCATCTAAAAATCCTTTTTGAAACCACTCCTAGGTCTAATTCGAAAACTTGAGGCTGTTAGGAGTGCCTCAGGAAGGTTGTCTGAAGTGATGTCAACAGTCAGAAATGCAATTGAAAATTTTTTGGCACCTGGATACTTTGCAAATTTTCATTTCTGACATTTATCTGAAAAATCTTTTTGAAACCACCCCCAGGTCTAATTTAGAAACTGCAGAATTTTAGAGGTGCTTTAGGAATGTTGTCTGAAGTGATGCCAATAGTCAGAAATGCAATTTAAAATTTTTTTGGCACCCTGATACTTTGAAAATTCTTTTTTTTTGACATTTATCTGGAAATTCCTGTTGAAACCACCCCTAGGACTCATTTGAAAACTGGAGGATATTAGGGGTGCCTCAGAAAAGTTTTTTGAAGTGATGTTAATAGTCAGAAATGCTATTTAAAATTTTTTGGGCACCCTGATACTTTGAAAATTCTTATTTTTGACATTTATCTGAAAATTCTTTTTGCAACCACTCCTAGGTCTAATTTGAAAACTGGAGAATTTAAGGGTTGTCTCAGGAATGTTGTCTGAAGTAATGCCAATAGTCAGAAATGCAATTTAAAATTTTCTGGGCACCCTGCTACTTTGAAAATTTTCATTTTTGACATTTGTCTAAAAATTCTTTTTGAAACCAACCCTAGGTCTATTTTGAAATCTGGAGAATATTAGGGGTTCTTTAGGAATTATGTCTGAAGTGATGCTAATAGTCAGAAATGCAATTAAAAATTTTTTGGGCACCCTGATACTTTGAAAATTCTTATTTTTATAATTTATCTTAAAATTCTTTTTGAAACCATCCCTAGGTCTAATTTGAAAGCTGGAGAATATTAGAAGTGCTTCAGGAATGTTGTCTGAAGTGATGTCGATAGTCCGAAATGCAATATAAAATTTTTTGGGCACCCTGATACTTTGAAAACTTTTATTTTTCGCATTTATCTGAAAATTCTTTTTGAAACCACTCCTAGGTCTAATTTAAAAACTGTAAATATCTTATTTATATTATATAATATTATATTATATAAATATTAGGGGTGCCTCAGAAATGTTGTCTGAAGTGATATGAATAGTCAGAAATGCAATTTAAATTTTTTGGCACCCTGATACTTTTAAAATTGTCATTTTTTACATTTATCTGAAAATTCTTTTTGAAACCACCCCTAAGTCTAATTTGAAAACCTGGGGTCAATGGGGGTTGCTCATGAAGATTTCTGGGAGTGATATCAACAGTTACAATTATTCCGCATAATTTTATTAGGGACTTTGATAGTTTGAAAATTGTCATTTTGACACTTATTTTGAAATTCTCTTAGGAACTACCCCTAAGACAAATTTTTAAACTTTTTGTGAATTGGGGGTTTTGGGAATGTTTTTGGAAGTGAAGTCATTAGTCATAATTGCAATTGAAAAGTGTTTTGATGCTTTGGTATTAGAAAAATTAGAAACTCTAACGTTTATCTAAAAGTTCTTTGAGAAATCACCCTGGGGGTAAATTTGAAAACTTGTCGTTAATAGGGTGGTCTCAGGAATGTTTCCGGAATTTACATCAATGGTCTGAAATGCAACATTGTCGCCTAATCGTGAGAGCCGAGGTGCCATTGAGGGAGGATAAAAGTTATAAAAACAATTTAAGCTGTCCTGCTAATGCAATGCGTGTGTATGTTGCTAATTTTTAGTTCTCCGGCGACTTAGAGAAGATTTATTATTTAAGCAAATAGGGATAACAAGTAAGATTAGATTAGAAAAACAGAATGTAGATATCTGAGAAGGTGTAAGTCTAGTAAGGAAAATTCTAAGAAATTTAAAAAGAAAAATTGAAAGAAATTAATTTTATAAGATTTTGTTCTTAGGTTTAATTGTTTAAACAAATTCAGAAATTATCTATTTAGCAAAGGGAATCTAATGTTCTTTTTCTGCAATTGCCGATAGCATTGTAAATGTCAGTTTCTTAACTTTAATTTTTTAAGCTTTTATGTTTACCAAACCCGCTCTAAGTGTCAAAGTTAAACAATTGGTTTTTAATGTTTTTAGTAAGAAAGCGTGCTATTCGGGTGTATAAACGTTAGTTTCATATGGAATGTAAGTTATAAATATTTAGAATCAGGTTGGTAGTTTGGTCGGACCCCACAAGCTTCACTTCGTGGATTTTCTTTTCAAGCTGCAATACAGGAGGCAGCCGCTGCGGTCGGCGGCGTGCACGCGCGGCGGCTGCACTCACACTTCACGCGGTGGTACACCAACACGGAACTTTGTTGCTCCTTAATTGCTAAACAAAGCACCGCAGGACATTCTTGCATTGGAATTTTCGTCTTGTTTTTTTATTTTCTATTTGTCGTTGCCGGGTGTCTCACAAGTTGTGGGACACCCTGTATAAATAAATAAATATATATATATATATATACAGGTGTGTGTAAAAATTGTACACTGCTGCCTCAGAAAAGTGAGGCGACAACGTTTTGCCTGTTTTTCGATGTAAATCGATTTTAGATGGCGTTTAACATCGTTTAGCGCAAAAACGTCCTGAGGTGACAGCGTTCATGATTTACCTGCAATATCGACTAGCTAGTTCGAGTGTAGATCACTGGCGCTAGTGTCATCATGCTAGTAGATAAATCCTGTACGTTTCTGCCTCAATCACATATAAATGAAAACACAGGTATGATGCAAACGTTCCCGCCTCGGCGATTTGACAACATTGCAATTACGGACAGTGAATTGGCAGGTGCCTTTTGCCGGACGACACTTGGCATTTAACAAATAGCATGATTCAATGATAAAAGTCAAATTTTCTATCAGGATTTTAAAATTCCAAATAGCGGACACCAAAAGTTAAAAATAGTTGAATTTTTATGAAAATGAGTATAAATATATAAGTATAAAATATGAGTATAAAATACGTTCCTGAGTTCGCTGAATTAGAATTTGGTATCAGACCTCTAAAACTCAAAATATAGGATCCAATATGGCAAATACAAAAATTTGAAAATGGTTGAATTTTTATGAAAATGCGTATTTACACGGTTTAGGGGTCGCTGAATAAAAATTACGCACCAAGATCTCAAAATTTAAAACTTCTAGAGATTTTTGTGGCCACTGAATCCAAGTGTGAAAATAGAATTCAAAATTTAAAAGCGCCGAATCCAAATCAGTGAATAAATTTTTTTTAATGTCAAATTTGTATTTAGCGATTTCAAAGACGTACAGATACACATTTTCATACAAATTCAACCTTTTTCAATTTTTTGTATCCCCAACATTGGTTCCGATATTTTAAATTTTGATATTTAAATATGAAGTTTGTATTCAGCGACCTCAAAACCCATATATCCATTTTTATATAGTCTAACCATTTCCAAACTTTGATCCGCCACTTGGATCCGTCATTTTGAATTTCAAAATCTTGATATCAAATTTGGATTTAGCGTCCTCAAAAATCTTAAGAATAAATTCATGAAGTAAAGTTGAGAACACTTATTATTTACCAAACAAACGGCACAGAAAGTTTATTTTTCATTCACAGCGAAGTAATTAAGGAGTTCTGCTTATCGATGCATAATGGAATTTAAATCCTACTATTATTTTATACAATCTTGTACCCGCGTCTAGGAGCGGAGAAAGATTTTTCTTGTCTTTTGAATAATAAAGTTAACCTTTTTTATAAAACCAAGACGGGATATCAAAAAAGTTGATAAAGCAAAGTTATGTTGGAGGGGTCTAAGTCATAAACATCTTAATTTAATATTGCATAATATTTACAAATATTTGTATTACAAGAAATTATTTAAACTATTTTTATTTATTAAAATTAATTGTTTCAGAGATATCTTGGTAAATTTCATCTTCAACAATATAAGTGAATGTATATAAATATATAATGTAAATGAAATAATTATGACACAATTATTCCAAAAACTTATTCTAACGTTTCAACTGTTTCTATATGTAAATATTATGTTGGTAAACAATTAACAATTATATTTTAAAAGCCTAGCTTCACAGCAAGAGGAAATGGCAACATAACATTGTAAGTCATTCTGCAGAGACAACGAAGTATATCTCTCAAGAAATGATTATCTTATGCATTTGTCAATTAATCTTGTTAAAAATATTAACAATTGTTATTTAACAACAAAGTATCTCACAAAAAGACTATTAGCAAGATATTTTTAGTTTGTTTTGTAGACAAAACGAAACCAATCTATTGATAAATGGCAACATTATGCATTTTTTTATTAAATTTTTTTAAACATTGGATATTTTTTTATACAAGTTATAAGTCAATATATTTATACACGCAGTTTCATCCAAAAGTACAAAGCAGACGTTTTTAAACATCGCTTGTACTCAGAAAATCAATTTTGTCCACTAATTTGTTTGTAACAATTTCAAAAAAATTTTTAAATATCTAGTACAGCTGGAAACCCTTTCTAAAATGTTTCTACACTAATTAAGGCTATATTCAATCAAATCGGATAATTATTCCCTCAGTGCATTTAAACCCTTTTGTAATGGCTATTTAAAAGAAAGCAAGAGAAGAAAGCATTTAAAGCCTTAATTGGTATCTCTAGACTCTGGAGTCTTAGATTTAATTTTAAAAAGATTTCAGTTTTTTAAGAAAATAAATTGTTTATAACCCTATAACTTGAGTACGATTCGTTCTACTAAATAAGTGCCAAGGAGAAAAAACTTTATTATTTATAAAAATGCTTTAAAATTTTTTCCTCATATATAATGAAATTGTTGAAAAAAGGTGTTTAAAGAAATTGAGAACTCTTTCGAAAAAATTTCCAAGATATTCATGATAAGATGACTTTTCTTGACATTTTGCAAATAAGCTTTCGTGTTACTGGTGACTGATTTAATAATATAAGGTTGAACTGTTGTTTCCTATTGAATTGTTATTTCCCTGAGCCACCACAAATTGAAAGTGTATTGTCGGGACTCCTGGCACCCTCAAAATTGAGCACAACAACACTCCTGTGGTAGCTAAGAATGACATCCCAAAATTTTTACAAAAAATTATGAGGAATCCTGAAAATTAAGGGAAACATACGACGTCCCTTTATCACTTTTGTCAAGTTTTCATGTTTCTTGTGGCGCTAACTTCTACTGTGTTTTACTGAATAGAGATATTACAAGCAAACGTGCATAATCGTATTCTTGATATTTTGGAAATTTCATTTCACCATTTGGTTACTAAGGAACAGTTATTTCAAAATATTTTATGTCTTCAAAGTCATGGGTCTTGCCGTCCTTGGCCGTATGAAATGAGGGCCTTCAAAAATAGTCCATGTGGTGATTATTTCAAACAGGACGGCCCTGAAATCAGTTGTCTTAGTAATCACGGGGCGCTGCATATTTTCCGTTTGAATTTTTAAAATAGGTTAATTTGTTAAATAAATATACCAAATCATTTTGAAAAAGTCATTTTTACCTTTATCCAGATTTTTTATTCATACTATTTTTTTTGTATTTTAACTTCAAATAAATATATTTTGATATACATCAATATCTTCCTTATTAAAAGACAAAGAAATTGGCCTATATAACAACTCATTTATCGTTAATAGGGAGAACTGGGTGTAGGAGAAAGGCTTGTTTGTGTTAAATCTGGTTTGATAAAAAATATTTAGGAGATAATTTGTATAGTTTTTCGAGAACTACCAAGCACCGGAATAAAAATTACTGTATTTCTCATAAAACTGTTTTTCAAAATTTTGGTTGATTTGATTTTATGAAAACCGAGGGTGCCAAATTTTACACAAAAGTGTATTTGCAGTCTCTAAGAGTCCCCCGGTGGCTTAGGCGATAGCGCTTCAGTCTTCCGGTAGGATGCTCCTGGTTTGATCCTCGTGCCGGTACCAATGGAAATTTTTCTATGTACTTATACCGGGGTTCTGGTGGTTTGGAACCCACTTTAAACTGTAGGCCCCCTCAAAAGAGGTTAGTGGCCTCCAAGAGAAGCCACTAATGTCGAGGGGCACATTGCTTGGGGATCACTAGCTGAATTTGAGAATCTCGGAAAAGAGTTAGCGATTTCCGTGTGAAGAGGCTCCATGTCGTGGGAACTGTCTCTCCATGGTCGCTTGTGATTTTCAAGTAATGAACACACACACACTTGCACTATAAATTACATGTCAGAGCAGTGCACTGAATGTGGTGACCTAACTCGATGATCTTATAAGGATTCTCTACCCATCCTACCCTACCAGGCATCTGCTTTCGAGGGCCTGGCTAGGGAGGCTGTCAGATGTCACAGTGGCAGATGCTCACTTTACTCTGCAAAGAGGCGCGCATCGATTACTGTACCAAGGGGTACACCTGGCACCAAAAAGGTATATTTTGTGAACGTTAGAAACAACGAAGGCAACAAGATCTAACTCGGTGTAGGTGCTCGAATTTAGTGTATTGCTCTGAGAAAAACAGAGGTATGGCACAATAGGCAGTAGGGTGTATACAAACAAAAGTAATAAATTTTTCTCTCTTGGGTAAAACTATAAAGTTGAGGTAGATGTCAAAACTACTTCTCTAAAATATGAGTAAAAACAAAAAATTTCTTAAGATCGCACAAGAACGTTAAATGTTAAAATAACAAAAAATGGTAAATTTCTTATTATTTTAACGCCGAATTTTTTTTCTCGAAACCGGCTAAATGGGAAAAGTTTAATACTGTAACCAAGCTTAAAGTTATGTAGTGTAGACCACATAAAAGAAATATCTTAAGCACCCGCATTAAATTTGAAGTTACGGAAATTGATAAATAACTGAATTTCACGCTTTTTTATATCAGTTTCCACCCTTTTATCGAATTTCTCGTCATCAGAAGTGTAATATATGTTATTGAGCATATATTTTTAAAATGAAAATAAAATAAAATATACAGCAGTACTTACTTTTAAGTATAATTGAAATGAAACTTTGCATTGAAACTTGCTTTGGAAAACTGTCAAGGTTTTTCGAATCTTAAAATATGACCTGTTAACTCCGTCTCTTGCATCCGAGGAGTACGCCTGGGAGGATGCTATTGTGATCTCTTTAACGCACCTCTTCACAGGTTAGGTATGGCATGGAAGATTGAAAACATCCGGGAAAGAGAGGTAGTGAAATTTGTCCATTGTAAATTTCTGTAAGTCTTCCTTGGTCATTGCTCTCACTAAAGTAAGCTCCGTTGTGAGACGTACACGTCAGTTGATGATGTTGATGTAGTCTTTGACATCCAAATTCAACTGAAGGATCACGAATTTCCGAAATTCTTCGAAAACGGATTGTCTGACTAAGAGAATACGATTCACAGTCGTCTCCAAGGTCCAGGTCTGCTCAAGTGAAGGCCTTTCCATAGAGCGTCATTGATTGCAGGTCAGTATTTAATGTCAAACTACGTTGGTGCATAAACGCACATGATGTATTTTACAAAAACTCGGTGATTCTACGGTATTTTTGAATCACCTTGTTCCCTAGAGGTACTTCTGATCCGTACTGAAATCACTGATATTGACTATTGGAATATTCGAAGACTAAACAGCATCAAAGTTGACAGCAGCTAGCTCATAACAAAACGGTAACTTTTTGCCAATTTGGATGAAATACTGATTAGGTTTAGTCGTTCTACCATCAAGCTTCTCAAAAAAATTCTTTAGTGGCAGCTCTTGCCGGTAAGTTGGCAGACAGTACTGATCTATTGTGCTTCTTTTCTGGACTTTGAATAATGTCAGAATTCTTCCCTGTATTCGTAGGGCACTCAGCACAACCAATGCAATTTAGCTTCGAAAGATCAACCATTTTCCTGAAAAAAATCGAACATAGCACTTGAAACACTTTAGCAGCCGTTGATGATAAAGAAACATGGCCTAAATAAGAACTTGCAGGTTCTTGAATAAATTTTTAAATTGTTGAGATTTTCTGTCGCCTACTTTCTTCATAACGTTAGATTCATCTTTCTAACTATCAAAGTATAAGGCGTACAGCTTTGAAGATGATGATAACTGCAGTTCCTGTCAGTTCTTTCTACAGTTCTTGACGAGTTTTCTTTCTTTCATGAAAAATTTTACTCTTGTCAATAACGAGACCTTTCACTTCGGGAAAGTACTTACTAATGTCATATATGGGCGATTTGCAAATAGATTTCAATTTTGGTTTCCGAGATGCGAGTAAATTAAAGTTTTAAATTATGCAATAATTGTTATTAGTTTTTTAGATTTTAGATATAGTTTTAGTTTTTTAGATATATGTACCAGGATGTACTTTATAACATGGGAAAGCTCATTGATCTAGACTATTGATTTTTTCCACTAATATGTATCTAAATTATTCTTTTACTTAAAGTACGTTATTATAAAGATTTAAAACTGGGTTTGGCAGGTTTAGAGGGTCAAAATAATTCGAAATTTTTTGTAATTTGCAAAATTTGTCTGCACATTCTAAAAAATTTTCGAAATTATTTTGAAATTTTGTTGAAAAATTTTTTTTGATTTCTCAAAAATTGTTTTGAAATTTTTTTTGAAATTGTTATTCGAAAATTTGTCTGAATTTTTTTTAATTTATTGAAAATTTGTTTAAATAATTATTTACAAATTTGATTTTTACAATTTAAACTTCTCTCCTTGACGTGAATTTGTATAAGAAGAGTTCTTCGTAAAACAAATATCTATGAACAATATTTTATGAAGAAGTTTAAGAAGAACTTAAAAAGAAAGTACTTTTAAAACATTTTTTCTTTCTTTTCAATGCGACTTTGAAAATTTTACCAGAGTGCAAAGAAAGGCTTCAGAGTTGTTAAAAGGCTTCAAAGTCGTTAGCTTCGAAGTTATTATGTACAATTTTTAAGTGATATAAAACACACAATTTTTTAGAAAAATAATTTCAACTTTGGGAAGTGTTTTTCTCCATCATCCCTTCGAATTTTATGGGGTAAATAAAAAAAAATTATTTTGCGTTTGTACCTTTTTTTTTGGAAGGCTGCGGAGTTGTTGTTCAGATTAACCGATAGGTTTTCTCGTGTTCTCAGACGACTCACGAGGATTTAATCTATTTTGAGATTCTGGCAACATCATGTGGTTTTAAAATTTGATAAAGACTACTTATTTTTTATAATTATAATCAATTAAAATAAGAATTATCACCTCAAATTTGTTAAAATAATAGAGGCTTCGGAGTTGTTAACAAACCGAGGGACAGACATATAAGCATGATTATTTCAGTCAGTATTTGTAATCTCTAGCATGTTAGTATTGCAATTTGAACCACATCATATATTTTAAAAAAGTGCCCAAGGCCAATATTATAAGAAACTTTTTACCAGTCCTGTCACATTTCAAGTATGTGAACTTGTAGGGAGGGTAAAAACTGACTACTTAATTACAAAAAAGGTATGCCTAACTGTAATTTTTTTATACTTTTGCTGTATGGACTAATAAAGTAGGCCACCATATGTGCTGTAATTTCCTTAGTAGGTCAAAAATGTTATAGGAACATCGAATAAACATCAAGGGACATACAAATTGAAATCTATTTAAAAATCGCCCATATAATTGAAGAAACCAATGCTGCAGCAGGCCTATGTCCTATCTTGTATTTATCACAAGCAGCTGCATACGCTGGACACTTTATTATAGTTTGTTCTGTTGGCGGAATTGGAGAGCGGACCCACTCATGAGCATCATCTTCTTCCTCCTCATGATCTCCTCTTCCTCCTTATTTCTCATCTTGACACACATCTACATTATGCATTTCTTCATGCATGTCGCCAGGAGCTTTGTCACATACCATATCTATTTTCCCACGCTTATTTTCAGAATCTTTCACAGCTCCAACTGATAATATTTCAATCTGATTCTTTCCCTGCTTCTTAGAATACTCAGTTTTTACGACAGTTGATGATGGTAATTTCTTTTCTCTAGAACTTCGCTGTTCCAAAAAAAGCTCTTTCAAACTCAGAAATAATTTTCTTGCACTTGCAAATCTCAATACAGTACTCTCATAAAGCGCCCGGTGCTCGGGGCCACATAACTCACCAAGCGCCTGCTTCCGTAAGTCACGCCCATAAGGCTTGGTGGGAAAAATCTATGGGACGCATAGACGGATGGTTTGAATTTCGTCTCGCGTAAGCGCAACCCGCATGGAACATGAGGCGCTTTGTGCAATTGTACCTAGTAGAAGGGGGAGGCGCTTATCGAAGAAGGCGCTTTGTGAAGCGGGTGCTTTTTGTGAGTGTACTGTATCGCATTTACAAGCAGCTATATTAAATAGCTGGCTTAAAATCAAGGCTTTGTTGTTTAAATAATTTTAAATTACAATGAGAGAACACACCTTATGGCTCAACAATTTGGGTGGGAATTTGGCTGGCTTTAAAATCAAGGCTTTGTTGTTTAAATAATTTTAAATTACAATGAGAGAACACACCTTATGGCTCAACAATTTGGGT
>JBAGKK010024838.1:0-10728 GCA_037177015.1 Euceroptres primus | reverse complement strand
ACTAAAAATGAGTAGAAATGCTAATTCTACTTATTTTTAGTAGAAAATTACTACTGAATTAGTACATTTCTACCATCAATTAGTAGTTTTCTACTAAAAATGAGTAGAAATGCTAATTCTACTAATTTTTAGTAGAAAACTACTAACTAATGGTAGAAAACTTCTTATTCACGTAGTAAGGGTTACTTATTTAATGCTAATTCTACTACATAATTTTTAGTAGAAAACTACTAACTAATGGTAGAAAACTACTAATTCACGTAGTAATAAGGGTTACTAATTTATTTAACAAGCCTTACTAAGTGAATTAGTAGTTTTCTACCATTAATTAATAGTTTTCTACCATTAATTATTAGTTTTCTAATAAAAATTAGTAGAAATACTAATTTTAGAAATACAATTGTAATTGCAATTGTAGAAATCCTACAGTAGAAATAAAATTGGTAAACGATTCGGCACTATTTCATTAGTAGAAAACTACTAATTCAGATTTAGAGAGCAATACATGTATTCCTGAAAGAGAATATTAAAACAAAAATATAACAACAATGTGAATTTCAGAACACTACGAACAACGTGGGGTTTGAGTGGGATTCCACCCCTACGTTGTTGTTCTTGGGTTAATAATGTATTTTTATTAATATTTGTGACTAACTTAGACTTACAACTTAGTCTAAAGCTATTTCAATTTAAAACCAGAGTTTTTGCTACGTAAAACTGACGAAATTTGAAAATTTTTTACCTTAATTGCTTATGAACATTAAGATTGTTACATTTTACCAAATATTATCAAAGGTATATTATTTGCAGGAATATCTGTACCCATTGTGGCGATCAACGAAAATTTAAATTTGATAAACCCTTAAATTTAAATATTTTGTCACAAGAATTGTTTTTAACAATGTTTATTGTTAAATTTTCAAATATTTTGATGACTAGCAGTCATTCGTCCAATAGTTTAAAACATTTCCAGCGCAACAAAATTTTTTTTCTACGTGAAAGGGCCAAAATTTTGAATTTGTTTATCTAATTTGTTTATAAAAATTTTAATTTTTATATTTTACCAAATATTATTAAAGATTTATTATTTTAAGGAATGCCTGAGATCGTTCTGGCGATTGAAGGCAATTATAGTTTTAAAAAACCTCTAATTTAAATATTTTTCCATAAGAATTGTTTTTATAATTGTTATCTTTTTAATTATTTTTGTGATTAAATGTCATTCCTACATTAATACGAAATACTTTTAGCAGACAGAAAATGTTTGTTACCAATAATAAGACTATTTGCCAATTTGTTCATAAGATTTGTTTATAACAATTAAATGGAATAATAAACAAATTATTTGTATTCTGTGAGTCCCCAAACACTCATTTAAGACAATATAAAGTTTATCTAAGAAGATATTGAAGCACAAAAAATTGTTATGTAAAAAATTTCAGTATTTCCATACTTTGAGTAAAAAAAATTATTAATAAACAAATAGAGGAGACAAAAATTCTGACCGCGAAGCTCTTCAGAATTTAATCCACTTTAATTTAAAAACAAAAAATTAGAAATCGGATAAACGCATACCGCATACCGCTTCATACGGAATATTTAAGAAGAAATCATATTTATTTTCAGTGAATAAAGGCACGATTAGCTTCGATTAAATTCAACTAGAAAATGCGTGCACATCTAGTTTCTCTTTTGGTACGTGTTTCGGGAATGCCCCCCGGTTATTTTAAGCCAAGAAAAAAAAATTGGACCACGCGTTTTTGAGAAGAAAGATTTTTTCATTTTTAACAATGAAAAATCTCATTTTTCTCGAAAACGACGCAAAATATGAATAGCAGTTCATAGTTCAAAATTCTTTCCCTTCCTAAAATTTATAAAATTATACCCTTACCAGATTTTTATCTTATGTATTTTAACAAATTTTTCAAAAAAAGCAGGAAAAATTGAAAAAAATTGTCTAAAATAGCGTAGTACGATTTTTTTTTTCTTGGCTTAAAATAATCGGGGGGCATCCCGGAAACACGTACAAAAGAGAAACTGGTCATTCAAGCACTTTTGGGTTAAACTTAATCGTGGTTAGCCGTGAAGGTAAGTCAAATATGGTAATTTACAAGAAATATTCAACATTTTTAGTTTCATGATAATAATATAGATGCATATAGGTTAACATTATCGTTTGAACTTCACTTTTTTCAAATAAATTTGAAATAAATATCTTCTATTGTTTGAATTTTTGAGTGTACCATGTCTGAATTACTATAAATTAATGAATTAAATTCTAAAAACTATATGTTTTCTAGTACATATTTTTTAAACATAACCTCTTTATCAAATTTCTTCCATATCGGATGGTAAAGATGGAAACTTATGGTTAATCTAAAAAATGGTTAATCTAAAAAAACTTTATGGTTAATCTAAAATAATATTTGTTTGAAATTGGAAATCATTGTTTATATATAAAAATAAGTTTTTGGGTACTAATTAATATTAAGTTTTTGAAGAAATAAACATTTATTATTAGTTCCAGTTTAAAAATGGATGGTTTTTACCAATTGCTGAAGCCATTGAAAAGAATCCACTCTTACGAGAAGAGGATTCACCAGAATAAGATGAAGATGAAGATTCTTTAGACTATATACTTCAGCATTATATAATAAACGTTAATGTATATGATTACGTAATTTAATAATTTAAATATTATTAATTTAATGAATTGTATAGAATTTATAACTAAAAACATTGTTTACAGAAAGAACTGAATTTTATGAATAAAATTGAATGAAATTTTATTCATGAAATTCATTTCTTCATTTCCAAAAGTGAGTAAAAACATTTTTGTAATCATTTTTAAAAAATCTGAATATTTTATCTGTCCAGTAACCTTACAGAACTTTTAAAGTGCCTTGAAAGTGGTTAGCGCAACTGGGTAGTGCGCTATAATTTTAGAGTTTTCTAAAAGTTGCAAGACTGTTTTGAAGTGTCTTACGATGGTCTATGTCTATAATATTTTAACACCAACTAGGAATTTTTGGAATGATCTCGAAACTTCCAGTATGCTAGATAACATATAAACGTTTAGAAAATTTCACGCGTTGTTCATTGAAGGCTGAGAATATTTACAAATTATTTACTACTATTTTGAAGTAATCGAGGAGTTACCCACTACTGAATTCAGATGTACACTTTTCTATGAATTCTTTGGAATTGTTTTGAATTTCTTGAATTCCTTGAAATGTTTTAATTCCTTGAATTGTTTGAATTCCATGAATTCTTTGATTTATTTTGAGTTATTTGAAACTGCTTTGAATTCTTAAATTTTTTAAGTCTTTAAATGATTTTGAATTCGTCGAGCGGTTAACCACTACTGAATTCAAGTCTACACTTGTCATGATTTCTTTTGGATTCTTTTAAATTCCTTGTATTCCTAAAATTATTCCTTGAATTGAAATTCCAATTCTTTTGAGTTCTTTGAATTGTTTTAATTATTTTGAATTCTTTGAATTCTTTACATTTTTTGAATTCCTTGAATTCTTTGATTTATTTTGAGTTATTTGGAACTGCTTTGAATTCTTAAATTTTTAAAATTCTTTAAATGCTTTTGAATTCATCGAGCGGTTAACCACTACTGAATTCAAGTCTACACTTGTCATGAATTCTTTTGAATTCTTTTAAATTCCTTGTATTCCTTGAATTCTTTTCAATTCTTTGAATTGTTTTAATTACTTTGAATTCTTTGAATTCTTTAAATTGTTTGAATTCCTTGAATTCTTTGATTTGTTTAAATTATTCTGAATTATTTCAATTCTTTCAAATTCTTTGAATTATTTTAAATTCTTTGGAATTGTTTTGAATTCTTTGAATTCTTAAATTAAAAAAATTTTAAATGCTTTTGAATTTGTCGACGGGTTAACCAATACTCTTTCAAATTCTTTAAATTATTTTGAGCTATTTGGAGTTGTTTTGAATTCTATGAATTCTCAAATTTTTCAAATTCTTTAAATGCTTTTGAATTCGACGAGTGGTTAACCACTACTGAATTCAAGTGTACACTTTTTCTTGATTTTTTAAAAATTCTTTTGAATTCGTTGAATTGTTTTAATTAATTTGAATTCTTTGAATTCTTTAAATCGTTTAAATTATTTTGAATTCTTTCAATTCTTTCAAATTCATTTAATAATTCTGAATTTTTTGGAATTGTTTTGAATTCTTTGAATTCCTAAATTTTTAAAATTCTTTAAATGCTTTTGAATTCGTTGACGGGTTAACCACTACTGAATTCATGTCTACACTTGTCCATGAACTCTTTTGAATTCTTTGAATTGTTTTAATTAATTTGAATTCTTTGAATTCTTTAAATTGTTTTAATTATTTTTAATTCTTTCAATTCCTTCAATTCTTTCAAATTCATTTAATAATTCTGAATTTTTTGGAATTGTTTTGAATTCTTTGAATTCTTAAATTTTAAAAATTCTTTAAATGCTTTTGAATTCGTCGAGCGGTTAACTACTACTGAATTCATGTGTACACTTGTCTATGAATTCTTTTGAATTCCTTTAAATTCCTTTTATTTCTTGAATTCTTTGAATTCTTAAATTTTTTAAATTCTTTAAATGCTTTTGATTTCGTCGACGGGTTAACCACTACTGAATTCATGTGTTCACTTGTCCATGAATTCTTTTGAATTCTTTTAAATTCCTTGGATTTCTTGAATTCTTTTGAATTCTTTGAATTGTTTTAATTATTTTGAATTCTTTAAATTAGTTGATTTCCTTGAATTGTTTTAATTCTTGAATTCTTTGATTTTTGTAAATTATTCTGAATTCTTTGAATTCTTAAATTTTTTAAATGCTTTTAAATTCGTCGAGCGGTTAACCACTATTGAATTCAAGTGTAAACTTGCCCATAAATTATTTTGATTTCTTTTAAATTCCTTGTATTCCTTGAATTCTTTTGGATTATTTGAATCGTTTTAATTATCTTGAATTCTTTGTATTCTTTAAACTGTTTGAATTCCTTGAATTCTTTGATGTGTTAAAATTACTTTGAATTATTTCAATTCCTTCAATGCTTTCAAATTCTTTGAACAATTTTGAATTCTTTGTAATTGTTTCGAATTCTCTGAATTCCCAAATTTTTAAAATTCTTTAAATGCTTCTGAATTCGTCGAGCAGTTAACCACTACTGAATTCAAGTGCACACTTGTCCATGAATTCTTTTGAATTATTTTAAATTCCTTCTATTCCTTGAATTCTTTTGAATTCTTTGAAATGGTTAAATTGTTTTAATTGTTTTAATTATTTTGAATTTTTGAGTTCTTTGAATTATTTTGAAATATTTTTTTTTAATTATGTGAATTATTTTGAAGCATCCTAGACATTTTTTCAATCGACTACAATTGTAGAAGATTTGTTGGAATATTCTGGATCGTTTAGTTTTATAGTTAAAAGGTATGTTGATTGTTGAGTCACTATGGCAAAAAATGGTCGGGTGAATTTTGTCAAGTAAAGGGAACATAAAAAGCGTCAAACGACCTTTTACACTTTTTTACATCCGCTTTCAGGACATACGTTCCTTTATCGAGGCAGTGTAAAAGGGACATATCCAGTGAATGCAAATCAAATGATCGCAGAGCATATCGCTGAGATCTGAACGCAACAACGACGCGCGATAACGCATACAGAACTGCAATTGTCTCTTCTCCGCATCCACTTAATGCTTCTATGCCATTAAGAGACGAATGGCAGCGATCTGAATCAATTGAGCTGTGATTAAGGCTTCACATAATGCATTAATAGTGTGCAATACCTAATAACGCATAAAGCACGTAGTGATGACGATAATCATGCTATTGGTTTTGGATCAAGTTGTTAACAACTCGTACAACATTTCACAGCACTATTCCAACAGTAACCATAATTGAAAACTATTTGTGGACAAATTTGAATTGCTAAATTAATATAATCTTACAAATTGTTTAATATTTGTTCAATTATTATCAATAATAAAAGAAATAAAAATTGAGAAATAAAGGCTTGCTGATTTAATGTTCAATTCGTTTCTTTCTTAATAAATTACATTTTTTTCCTGCTTTGATTCTCTAGCAATAAAAGCCAGTGAAAATTTCACTGAGGGGAATTCTGCTTCCAAAGTTAGATTCAACTGAGATTAAGACTGATCGATCTTGTTAGCATCGAAATGGTGCTTGAAAGATGAAGACTCTTTTTTTAAACATTTTTGAGTAAAAGAACCTTAGGTAGAGAAAAGGGGAAACTTTTTCAGAACTCTGCTGCTTTTCGATATAGAATTATTGACACATCAATTACTCTATAGAATGATTTTTCACTGATGCATTTAGTGTCAATTTGTCAATCTGATGGGATAATGATGGAAGATGGGAGGAGATTTTAGACATCTTAGGGGAGAATAATTTTTTTACAAATGAAAATGTTTCTGTTTTTTAAAACATCGTAGTTAAGCTTGTAAAATATTTTTCATTTATCAAGTCTGACATGATATATCTATTAGCAAGTAGATCTTTTAGCGAGGAAGAATAATTTCTTTATCCAAATTGACATTTAACTTCGGTAACTGACATTTCTAAAATCTACCTCAGAATCCCAGGGAAAAAGGTTATAGATCTCTGAAAGAAAATTAAATTTCAGCAAAAAAATAAGAAATATCTGCAATTCCACCACAAAATATAGTGTTTTCCTAACGAGTCTCAATTCAGGGTTTTGACACCCCAAGTGCCATCCTCTTCTCCCGAAATCGAGCTCCTTTTTTCGTTTTTTTTTTCTTCATTTTTTCCGATCTTTTTCTTTTCTCTCACGAGAAATGGAGTGTCACAGAACAAAACTCGAAATCAGTAGCTCGTCGGTAGTCCGAAATGTCAAAAGAATGTAACTCGACACTAGCGATTCTTTTTTTTTTACACTGACTCTCTTCTTTCTGTAATTCGGGGGAACAAAGTGCAACGCGAGCAGCTCCCCCTCGATACATTCATCCCAACTGATCCAATTCGTAGATCGTTACCGAGATTTGCCTCTCCTATGATCTTCAGCCGCATCTTCGCACGCATATCACACACAGGAAAAAAAAAGATAAAAATGGGGTAAAAAATCTAATATACTCTCATAGTGATGAGATTGTAAAAAATAAAGATAAAAAAGGCCAGACAATGAGGAAACTAGTACTGAATGGTGGAGTGATTCGATACTTGGACCGTTGGCATGGATGATTTTGGTTCTCACTGGTCTTTGGACCATTCGCATATCCCGCAGGAATTTACGACATTCCAGTGTCTCGAGAAACTGTGAATGGAACGATTTTTGTACCTGGCTGACCTGATCCTACGCTAGGATTTTTGAAAAGGGGTGGTTCTTTTAAAAAAGTGACAGGGGAATAATAAATTTGCAGCCTGTTTTTCTCGCACCTTAAGTGTTCCGAGAAAATGCATTCTTGGTTTTTCATTTAGATTAACACGCTTTTCAGTTTCTTCGAAGCAGCTGAGAATCTTTTAAGTAAATTAAATACTTTTCTAGAAATAATTACATTTTTTACAAATAATTTTACAAATTTTACAAATGATTATAATTTTTTAAAAATAAATGCAGTTTGAAAAAAGTTATGATTGAGTTAAATAAACTGCAATAAACAAAAATTATTCTTTTATTTGTTTTGAGCCTTAATCTTATTTTCATAATACAGGATGCAATTAATATCGATTTCCTTTATCCCTATAAAGATTATACCTATCCATATTTTGAAGACCATTCTAAGGTGAAAAGAGGGTCTCGATGAATCGACAATAATGTGGTCATGGGGGTCAGAATCTAACTTAGCAACTTCTCAATACCATTGTGAATTTGAACTACCGTCATTTCAACCCAAGAAATATTACGGTTTTTCAAAATCCGTGACAAATAATCATCGTAGTAGCTAGGCGGGAACTATTTCACTCTCTTGTGGAATTTCTCCCATTCATGAATACTATGTAGCCTCTCACGTTGAAGAACTTCCAAACACACACATCCGCACATTTTATTTGACAGTAGATTTATTTTTTCTTTGAAAACTAACCAAGTGTAATGTCAGAGTTCATCTTAAAGATGCAGTTAATTAAATTGAGTCACAGTCGATTTTACTGAATACTGACCAATAAAATATTACTCCCAAAATATAAAAAATAATACTTTCTCTCATTGAGATAATAGTTTAAACGATCCACATTTAATGTATATAACCATAATTTGTATATAGTTCTAATTTTTTATTCTTCTTTATCAACTTGATAAAAAAATAGTAATATAAAGTAGAACAAGACAGAAAATGAGTTTTTTATGCTGAGATTTTTCTTCTTAATGCCTGAGAAGAGGAGAGATTAAAAACAAATCTTGAAGGTGGACACAACACCTAGAAAACAAAGCAGGATTTTTTATTTGTATTTTTTTTTTGGCGAAAGAATTCATAGCTGTGAAATATTGTGCCGTGAATTCTGATTCGGGACTTGGAAAAAAGAGCGAATAGGAAATGTGAGACGCGAACCGTCACGAAAGGAAGTGGGTGGTGCAAATATAAATACCCAGGCTTATCGGCGATCTCATCAGAGGGCGTACCTGAATGAAAGGAGGGCCTAAGAATTTCATTCATGATCCTGGCTCCGATATCTCGAAAGGACATCGTTCACAAGATCCCAAGCGGTCTGCTACGGATGAGAAAATAATCGAAAAGGAAATACTCGAGTTTCGGGAAATCTCTCCCGCTGAAAAAGAACGCCCTTGATGCTGTCGAACCACTTCTTTCGAAAAATCAGTTTGTTTTCACACGCCACGAAAAAAAAAAGGATAAAAAATATTCCAAAATGAACTTAATTCTCTTATTGACAAAATAAATATCAGGTAGAAGTGTTAATTTCTAAGTTGGATTAATTTATATTGGATTAAATTGGATTAAATTCGATTAAAGTTTTAAAATTTTTTAGGCTACATAGGCTTATAACTTATAAGTTTTAGGCTTTATAACTTAAATATGAAAAGGCTCAAAATTGCACTACAGAAAATTTTAAATCCCACGATCTTAATCGCTTTTTACTTTTTAGTCAATGAGTTTTCCTAATCAGGATAATTTGTCACTCAATTTTCTAGTCTTTTACATGATTCCTTTCAAAATAAATGATTTGAAATTATTTATTTTAAAAACATCCCCATATTATATTTTCTACAATTATTTACAAGAGTTGCATTTTCTGAAACTTCTGCAAGGTTTAGAAACTTGTTGAGTAAACGGTCTACCTTTTGCCGACGGTCATGCGAGCAATTTGTGAATATATACACATCCAAGCACATTCGTTCCGCGAGTTAACGATTTTTTTTTAAACGGAAAACGAGTTTTACCAGACCGTCAACAGGTTCGTTATCGAGGATCCTTTGTTTGCTACTTTTCAAACTGTCCTTAGTCCATGCGCTTACAACATTCTGTCGATACGACACCCCGCAGGACATCATTGCCAGGATACAGGTGGCAGACTCATCTCGACAGAATCTGCTAATCTTTTACCGGCAGATCTGCAGGATTAGCCTCATTAACTCTCGCACAGGGTACTTCGTTTGCCATGCTTTCCCACGTTCGGTGGCAATTTGAAAGCTTCATTCTACAGGAGTTATTCCGGTCGGTGCACGGATTTTTCGAAAATTCAATTTCACCCCACTTGTAATCTCGCTACATGCTGAGATTTATTTTGCATAATGGATCTCTTTAGATTTAATAAAAATCTCTTTAGATTCAATAAAAATCTCTTTAGATTCAATAAAAATCTCTTTAGATTCAATAAAAATCTCTTTAGATTTAATAAAAATATTACGCCTAAAAGATATACCAAATAATATATATCAAATAAAAGTGCGAATGAATTTTGAGGCAATCTTCCTACCTCAAATACAAAAAAAGAGAGAGGAAAGAAACTAGATGGCAACCACCTTTCTTTCTTTCATTTCTGTTTTTTTTTTGTATTTCTAACTACCAGATCATGCATACAACTTTGGATAATATAAAATTAAAAACTTTGAGTCGCCAACATTTCGGTGCTTCAAAAATAAATAAAATAAATAAAAGGGACTAAGTACTGAAAATTTCCGACTATGTAAAATTGCCGCAAATAAAATCCTCGACACTATACAATACTACTCGACACTACAATATAAAATTCTCGGCACTGAATAATTCCCGACAGAAAATAGCCAATATTGCGAAATCACTGACCCTGTAAAATTTCCGTCACTATGAAATTCACAGAATTAGAAAATTCCCAAGAAAAAATTAAAAATTGTTTTAATAAATAAATAAGGTGAGTAATAATTTAATAAATGTATTAAAGTTATTCTGTATTTTATATATATTTTTAATTAAATTGGTATTAAAATTATTTATTTATTAAAAAAGATTTTAATTTTTTTCGGCAATTTTTCAATATCGGAAATTGAAATCACCAACAGCGTTGGTGATTTTACAATATTAGCATTTTTCTGTTGAAAATTTTCCAGCGTCGGAAATGTTCAATTTCGATCAAATCGTAAACTGTCGGGAATTTTCTAGTCTCCGAAATTTTAAAGCGACGGTGAAATAAATTAAATAAATAAAATAAAAGAAATAAATGAAATAAATAAAATAAATAAAATAAATAAAATAAATAAAATAAATAAAATAAATAAAATAAATAAAATAAATAAAATA